>JAJHUR010135888.1:0-55611 GCA_027495735.1 Lutjanus campechanus | reverse complement strand
AGGTGAGGAGGATAGAATAATATCTATCTATCTATCTATCTATCTATCTATCTATCTATCTATCTATCTATCTATCTATCTATCTATCTATCTATCTATCTATCTATCTATCTATCTAGTCTGTCTGTCTGTCTGTCTGTCTGTCTGTCTACCTACCTACCTACCTGGGATGATGATAATCCAAATGATCCAAAAACTCATGAAAACTCAAAAAACACCTCTCTGGTGGGGTAGTGGGATGACATGAACCGGAGAGTAAAGGACCCGGAGGCAAATTGGATTTCATGATTTTGAGCTTTTGAACATTGAATCATAAAGAAAACCTGACTTGAATTGAATGCGTACTACTCTTTGTCAAAAATGCCATCTCACTACCACAGAGCGTCCCCATGGGGATGAAGTGTTAGCTGGCAAGCATCCAGCTCAGGAGCCTACTGCGAATCAGCTGTTTATGTCCTAATGAAGTCAACGCTGCCCTTCCTTGTTTAACTTGGAGGGGTGGCTCTCTTGAGGGACATATGGAGGAGGCTGGGGAGGCGTGGAAACTGGGTGCCGCCTTCCCTTCATTCACCTCATCGGCAAGGGGGAGAGAGAATCACCCTCTCCAAGCATCCAGCTCAGCAGCTAACAGTGGGAGTAGAGGGAAATAACAGCACACCCTTAAGGGGCTCCAGTGGCGCATTGTTAGTGGCATGAGTGGAACATTTTGGTGACGCTGCCATCCTGGTCCATGTTGGGATGGCATTGTCCAATGATGTCCCTGAACGTGCTGCGGGTGAAAAACCTTCCATCTCATAACTTATGTTAGAGTAACTGCTGCCACTATACATGCTAATATCCATGCTATCACTTTCCATGCTAATGATGTTGACCAGTGTGGTTGCTATAGGAATGGATTTTGTCCGACTATTACCCACGCCCCCACTCTCTGTTTGAGAAAGAATGTATACCTAAAAAGGTCAGCTAATACTGACTAGAGTGGCACTTTCTTCATTAATAAAAAATAAATAAATAAAAGAAGCCAGTCATGGCTGAAGCATGTGCAAAGAAGCAATAGAATAATTGACCATGTAATGTATGTCTGTCTGTCTGTCTGTCTACCTATCCATCCATCCATCCATCCATCCATCCATCCATCCATCCATCCATCCATCCACCCATCTACCCTTTCATTAAGGCAACAGGAGGGGCTGTGCCATTCTCAGGCTCTGCTGTGATTTCTGCCACACCAGACCAACACTAAACTCCACACAACAGCTGCAGCCTTCCTCCTCCTCCTCCTCCTCCTCCACCCTGCTCTTTCTCCATCTCTCATTCCCCACGGTCCTAAACAACCTGTCTTCCCACATCAAGCTGAAGACAAGCAGTCACAGATGCAGGCAGCGCTTGCCGTTCCTTCCAAACTAATTTCGAAATATACAGACGGCAGATTTTAAGGGAATATTTACTGCACTGTAACACCACCCCCCACCACCACCACCAATCTTAAGATTTCTGACTGAGGTTGGCACGCATGATGTGTATGTTGTATGGCTATAATCCCCTCCCCCGCCAGAGACAGGGTGACACACACACTGCAGCAGCTTTGGGAAGTTTAGCTCCAAATTCCAGAGCTGATTCAACATAATATCAACCCACCTACCATTGTTTCTAATCAACTTAGCCCTGATTGTGGAAGTTCCTTATGAAAGCAGCTTAGACAGGAGGCCCCCCAACACAATAGCTCTTTGATCATAGCAGCCAGACGCAGAGGAGAATCGATGCATGTGAGACCTGGGCTTTCAAACAAGGCCTTTGGCCTCGCTTAAAAAGGGAAATGGAGGAATGCAGGTTATGAGTGCGATGGAGCAATTCGAGTTCCAGAAATACTTTCTGCAGAAGTTGACCATGACTGCACAGCTGAGGGTGTTATGAGAGGGCATGTGTTTTCATTCTTTCCTTTCACCAGCCACGCACTGATAACCCTCCATCCCCCAACCCATTTTTTTTTCAGTGCTCTGTATCAGGAATAGAACACATTGTACATAATCTTTTTCATTAAAGCAACACTATCAAGATATGGTATTTTTTAGATTTGTTGCTCCTACAGTTTCTTAGTGCAGTTCACTGATACACCGCTGTCGTGACAGCTGTACATGCGCATTTGTTATGTACTTTTCTGTCCACATCAGATACCTGCTCCACTGCAACATCCCAGATCAAGCTTTTGCATTTAATGGGCAGACTGTCTTTACAGCTGACACAACAGCAGGACGTGGAGAAGCATCGATGTTGCTTCATGTATCAAAAACTTGTGAGTCGACATCTTTGATAACACCAAACCAAACATCAAACAGCTGCAACAGCACAAGACATACTAGTCCAGCAGCCCAGCCCAGTATTTGTCTTTCTTGCAATGCTTTATTTCACAAGGCTCTCTGCAACAACTAAAATGCAGTCCAACATTTACTGTTATGCAGCGCCTCTTGCCCGGTCACTCTCTCTTACGCTCTTCGTAGTTTCTTCCATCCTCTCTGCCTTTGCCATGTCTGTAGAGGCTACTGAGCCTGGTTGCATTGCTCACTCGTCCAGCTCCAGTGCCCATTCCGGCTCTGCTCCACGCCAGCATTCCCAGCTGGATCCCCACCACTCTGGGCCTGAAAATCTCCCCCTCTAGGTGGTCCAGAGTTCCTGTTCTAGTGGTGTCAACACCAATATTCTCCCAGTCATATGAGTCCAGATGTAGGCCGAGTCAGCTAGCTGCACATCTGACTGAGCTAGCTACATGTAGCTACAGTTAACATTTACTTTAGCAACAATTAAAGCTCTGTAAATCACACAGAGTTGAGGCAGAGAAAACAGAGGACATCTGAGGGAAAACCAGAAAACATTTACTCCATAAAATATGATCCACTTTCACCAAAATTAGTCACATAGTTGGTAATGTGTGACTTAGTGCTGTAAAGTGTTACGCACTGAGTCATACCCACCAACCCAAGTTACATAGTGCAAGAACAGGTGTTTTTGCACTGAGTGGGAATCACAAAGGCACCATTCTCCCCATTACAAGTCAGTGTACCATTAAAATGATGTTGAAGCTGTTAATTCAAGGCAAATAGGTAACATAATGTAGCTTTAACATACTTTTCCATTGGGAATCAATGGGAAATACTTTAAATTTCTTAAAAACTGCAGTTTTCCTCGAAAACTATCTGAATTTGTTTTCTCTACTGTAAAAGGTGATATAGATCGAGTTTTTATTACCATTATTCTTATTCATAAAAGTCTAAGTAGATGATTTTTCTTCTCTGTCAGCTGTAGATATGTTTTCCCCCAAGACTCAAATTAATTTCATTCATACTATCTTTTTTGTTTAGACTTGAAAAGACTGAAATGAAAATATTATACTTCCAGTGCTTCTGCTTGAAAATAGTAGATAGATACACATAAATAAACAAGACACACAGCTTGAAATACTGAGGGTCATACTTAAACTTTTTCTTTCTCATTCACTCTTCTGGAGTGTGGAATTTTGTACAGTCTGCAAACAACTACTGCAGTTCTCTTCTCTGAATGTATGGCTCTCCAACTCTAATAAGCATATTTTTCT
Organism: Lutjanus campechanus; assembly: GCA_027495735.1. Classification (NCBI taxonomy): domain Eukaryota; kingdom Metazoa; phylum Chordata; class Actinopteri; order Lutjaniformes; family Lutjanidae; genus Lutjanus; species Lutjanus campechanus. Next base: position 52,022 of record JAJHUR010135888.1, on the reverse strand, counting down.
TTTTAACTAGATTCTCATAAATAAAATCAAACTTAAGCTGTGAGCCTCAAAAATGCATATCTAACATGGACTCTGGTGGTGTGATACAGTAAATATAATCTAGATGTACATATGTGGATACTATGTGTGAACCAGACCATGAGGACAGAGAGAAGGGAGAGGAGCTTAGTGGTGGTGAGTGTGACAGAGGGTGTGTAGGTGTGAGGAGGTGGTGGTAGGGAGTGGATGCGACCACTGGAGGAGGCCTGTGCTTAACAGCAGGTCTCTAATTAAAAGGGCCTCACAGTTGGGCGCCAGGCAGGCCTCTCATAAAGAGACACACTCTGGCAGAGAGGTGGGAGAGACCAGGTGTGTATGTGTTTGTCTGTGTGTGTGTGTGTGTGTGTGTGTGTGTGTGTGTGTGTGTGTGTGAGAAAGAGATAGAGTGTTTACGTGTTAGAGCCTAACCACAGGTGTCCGCGAAGAAAAGGCAACAAAACAGAGTGAGCGAGAATATCCTCACAGTATGTGCGTATGCATGTGCATGAAGAGGTTGTTTTGTATTTTTCTTACACAGCTTTGTTGAATATCCGATTCTGATTGGGCAATTACAGCAGAAGGTCTGTTATTTCTGAATAGCAGACTGTTGCTATGGACGTAGTTCTGACTTTTGAGACTCTGGAGGAGCAATGAAATCACCTTTTAATCATTAAAATGATTTTTAAACTAATATTTTGCATCAAATAATTAACAATTTAACAAAGTAGCCGTGTAGTAAGCAGGATGACACACGGTGAGCGGGTCATTATAGTGAAATAAACCCCTTCAGGGTGATACAAGACCCCTCTGTTTCATGTCAGGGTCCTGCAGCACCCTGTCAGGGTTTATTTCACCAAATGACCCACTCACTGAAAACACTGACAAACACACAGAGAGAGTGAGAGAGAGAGAGAGAGAGAGAGAGAGAGAGAGCATGAGAGAACAGGTGGAACAAGGGTAACAGGATGTGATGCATGAGTGTAATGGTTTAGGTAAAAATAAAAGTAGGTATTTTTAAAAACCACAAAAGCATTAACAGCAAGTTGCCCTCATTCACGAGAACGCTACCTTTCAGAGCATTGTATTTCTTGGTCTACACACAGTGTTAGGTAGTTTACACTACAGCAATGCATCATGCTTCTATTAGCTTATTATACACTTTTATGCCAAATCTGCAAAGGAATTTATAGTTGCTATTTGAGTAACAGATGTAGGAAATTTCAAAAACATCTTCCTCTGAAAAGAGGGAGAAAGGAGTAAAAGTATTGAGTCTCACAAAATGGAAAAACTCACATAATTTGATGCCAAAAATGAAGTCATGGCATACAAAGATGTGAAAATATTCATCTTTTAACGGGGGTAACTGGGGTTAAGGGATGTGGTCATCTCCTGAGCAGGAGGAGCAGCTTGTCACTTAAATCAGAATGGCTGGCCTGGTCCACCTTAAAGGTCAGACCGCCTTAAAGACAAACCATGCAGGATTTTCCCAAAGAACAATGCATAGGTCCATACAAAAATACTCCTCTTCCTCTGCTAAATCATCACTCACAACCCACCAGAAGCGTGTGGTGACACCTGCCTCTGCACCGCCCCCGCCCCCCACCCGTACTTTCTTATTTTCTCATTATTTTGCTGTACTCGGGACAATTCACCAACCCAAAATATCGGTATTTACATCCTCAGAACAAAACTGAACAATCAGCTATCTTTCTGGTGCATTTACAAACAGCAACTGACAAATCCTACATGTTACCTTTCAGTGAGTCTATACCACAGCTGTCACACTCTCACCAATAGCTAAGTTAGAGCAAATTAATGTTAAATAAATACCATTAGCAGCACTGTTTTGTCCAGAAGCTTATCAATATGTCAGTACTGATCAATCAGGAACCACTACCAATTTAGTATCAGCTCTTGATATCCATCCCTACTCAGAATTGTACTCAAGTACAGAACAATTGCTTTGTTATTTTCCACCTCTGCCTCGAACACTCCTCTTTCCCTCACGCTGGTATTTCCCTCTGCCAGAGTCCCCAGCCCCCTTTTCCCCTAATGGATAAGCCAGAGGCTGACAGACAGCACAGCTGTGGCTCACATACACATTCATGCTCACACACACACACACACACACATGCACACACACACACCTGGAGCTGGGCCCATTCCCACTCTGTTGCTTTTCCATCTCAACCTTTGTGTGTAATCAATAACAGCATTTCAGCTTAACACAGTTAGCCACAATGAGGGTTGCAGCTTCGGACACATCACAACACACACACGCACACACACATTCACGGATATCCACATGAGGTTGCAGCAGAGAACTAAAACAATAGGTTTGTGGCCAGCAGTAGTTTATTAAACTCCCAACCCCTCCAGCAGACATCATCTGACTGCTCATGCTTACTGAAGTCTAACCTTTGCTGTAGGTCAGTGATCTCATTTTCCATGTGTTCATCCAGCCCAGCAGTGCTCAGTCTATAGGCTGGCTGCAGCTCACTGCCATTTCAACCTGCTAAAAGTTGGACATCAGCAAAGCAGTATGCCAGGTGGAGGAAAACGTGTCAAGGTCAGATTGCACAGCAGAAAGTAAGACCGGAGGAATGTGTAGACAAGGTTGAGACAAAGACGTAACCTGCTGAGGATGCTCCTGAGCTGCACGGGAGCTAAAGCTGTTAGATTCCTATCGATCCGGCTCCCACTGGCTTACTAGTCTACATCTGTACGTAGGTATACAGGAATTGAATTCCAATTCCTCACTTCCGCCAAAATCGTGCCGTGTCTTTGGCTAATCTTTCCTTAGAAATCCCCGGCTGTGGGAGGGATTGAAAGCCCCGCTGAGGAAAGGTGGGAGAATCACTCTTCCACACCTCACAAAACCCTCTCCTTGCTCATTTCTTTTTCAATTAGCCAACTAGACCTAGCCATGACCGAGAGCAATATCAGTTTGCGCCATTTAGTCATGGTATTAATGCACAAAGAGGGCTCATCTTAGATGATGGATCAATGCTATTTTCCGAGCTGTTACCATGTCCATTATTGTTTCAATTACCACCACTCAGATAATGGTTATCCCAGTCCCATCTCGTTCAAATTGTAGTCTGATACACGCAATGAGTCAGCTTCAGTATGCTTGTCACATCTCTAAAGAAAAGAGTCATCTCATGTTATGTTCGCAGGTATATCACACTGATGTCTTGGAAGAGCCGACTTTTTAATTATTTTCAAATTAGATTAAACATTTTTCAGGTTGCACAAGTTCATGTGTGTTCATGGTGACAGATGATCTCTGCAGCCTGCTGTAGCAGAGATTTTCAGCCGCGCCAGAAAATACAGACAGGGTGCTTCTTATCGCCGCTACGGCCAGACAGAAGGCCATGCATAACCCAGCACTGCCTGCAGACCCACACCACAGAGCAACAGCAAAATGTACACTCTGAACTCAGCTGTGTCGCACAACAAGCCGCTGCGGCTGCTGAAGTTTCAATGAAAAAGAGATTCAGCCTGAAATTTTGGCATTCTTTGTGGAGAAAACATGCATTTTTCTCCAAAGGAATGTTTCAGATCCCAGTTGCCCAAAGTTGGGTGCATGCACTTGTTGGGACATCCCAGCAGCCTCTAGGGCAGGGGTCTGCAACCTTTACTATGAATAAAGCCATTTTTGTCCAAAGATTTGTGGAGCTGAGGCTATTAAAGACCCTATTTTCCTTGGAAACCTGTCTTTTTTGGATTTGGCATACATAGTTAGCCTAGGAAGACTTAAGGTTAGCCACAGGCAAAATTCAGAGAAAAAGTTGCTGAGCTGCAGATGTACACTATGATGCACAATTTAGTTGAGAAAAAATGAAAGCATTTTATTAATTCAGTGTATAGGCTGCATATATTTTTTTTTGTCAAAGTCACAGGGAGCTGCAGGAGACAGACAAAGGAGCCACATGAGGCTCTAGACCTGCAGGTTGCTGACCCAGGCTCTAGGGGGTGCATGGAAGGAAAAAATGTAATGGTGGTGCAGTGGTGTAATTTTGGTATTACTGGGCCTACTCACACTAACTGTCATATTTTACAGGTTGTTGTGCATTGGGCAGCGCCCCCTCTTGATGACATCCTTGATCATACTGGGTCCACTCAAAACTGGTGGGAATGCGGGCTGGTTCACTGGAAAGCACCACAGTTCCACGAATTTTGAATGGAACCAGTTTAAAAACCAGAGTTAGCTTGATGGAAAAGCGCTTTTCACTCCAGTTCTATCCCACTCCCACAAAAATCCTGTCCTGTCCCAATCCCGTTCCCATCAATCCACACTCTAAAAACATCATGCACTGATCAGGTGGCTGCAACCACCCACGAGAACAGACTGAAGAGAATAAAAAACTCATTTTAAAAAGACAAAAGAACAACTAGCATTGTGTTCAAAATGAAGAAAACAGTTTTTGTTCATATTAAAACTGCATATTTATACGTGAAAAATTGACATATTGTTATTATGACTCCCACTGACAGTCCTGTGATGAATGGTGATATTGACTCCCATCCCATAGGAATCCTAAAAGAATGTCAGTCTCTAACGTATCTCTTTTGCTCTCTTTGTCTTAAATCAGTGGGAGAGCCTACTGTATGTCTGGATCTTTCTCTTTGTTCTTAATGTGGAAAATTGTGTGCAACTTTATTGCAATTTCATTCAAATTGTTGCACTATCTTTAATAGCATCTGAATGCACCCTCTTCACCTTGATGACAGCTATAAATAGGTTATGAGCTTTTTTAAAGGTGGGTGCATGGCCTAAAAGTTTGTTTTAGATATGTTATGGTTTATGGGTTCCATCACCAGCTAGTTAAAGATTGTAAGAATACCAACACTAATGTGCTTAAAAATCACTGATAGCTTTAACTTTTGCTGAATAAACATTTGTCCTTCACATCTTGTTGCCATTAAAGCATTCCAAACCCCAACTTCTTTAGAAGGTAGGAGTATATATTACAGTGAAATCAAGAGCCTTTAACAGTACATCCTACCACCACAGAGGACCTAGCCTTTCCAACTCTGCCTGTCTATGTCTCTCCCTGGCTGCGAGGAGAGTGTCAGTGCTGTCAGGTGTGAGTCAATGCCGTCAGATGCGATCTCATTACGCCAGCTTACCTCAAGGTTAGCAGTGGGCTGCTGGCTAGGCACAAAATCGATCTGCACCAGGGACAGGCCTTAAAGGCCACACAAGCCAAACAAGCACTGCACTTTGAAATGCATAAAGCCCGCTAATACAGGTGTAGGCACGTAACATGTGTACACAAAGCTCTGAAAGAACACCATGATAGACTTAAATCAGGTGCAATGTTTTTAAACTTTCTAACGCAAGAAACGTTCAGCAATCATTTCACCAGGAACCATATATAGTCAGTGGTCAAAAAGCTTCTTATTCCTACAGATAACGGAAGGCCCCTTATCATCAACTCACAATAAATAGCCAATGCTATCATGTAAAAGAAAATCCTGACACACAAATGACAAAAACCTGTTCAACGATATTACATCATCTCCTCAACACCCGCCTGTTACCTGTGACCCACAGGTTACATCAGACAACAACATGGTCCTCTAATAATGTTGGCTCTTGTTACATCAAGCTGATGAATATTTCTTCTTTCTGACAGCAGTGCCTGCCTTCTCATTTCTAACCTGTTTGACAGGAATCCAATAAGCATTGACACGTTTTTGCGCATCCTTCAATCCATCAGACCATCAAAGTTAGCTCACCCTTACATGTGTTTATCTGAAAATGTCATAACACTGTTTGTTTCTCAGATCTGAGCATTGAGACATCAAGTTAATGGCTGTCACAAGCAATAAATAAAAAGCAGGGAATAATTTTATTCCTACTCTGGGTGGATTGTGACCTTCAGGACCAGAAGCTAATGGTGAAGAAATTAATATTCATAAGAAACAGATTGGCTGCTGTACCTTTGCACTGGTAGCAGGTGTCCATACATGGGGGATACCGGTGCCTTGCTAAGGCTGCTCCTCATCCCTACCTCTCATTTACACATCTTAAAGACCATATGTTTAAGTTAGGAAACTACCACCACTACTTTTTTTTGTTGTTGTTTTCTTTTCTCAGCTTTGGAGGTTTTTGAATGAAACATTACAGCACAGCTTGGACACAGTGTGGCTATCTTGTTTCATTAACACCTCCACTGGGTACGTATGGATGCACAAACAGTATATTTATACTCACATTATAGTCTAAATAGTGTGAATAAACAGATTAATGTAATATCAGGTTAATGTCCTGTGGAAACATCAGAAGAGTGCTACAAAATGAGAGAGGGGAAACTGAAGGAGTTTGCTAATGGAGGGACTTTCCTAGTGTTGCTTGTGATTAATTTAATTTGACATTTGTGAACAGAAAGAACACTCTGATTCACTTCATGTTCTTTCTTGTACAAAATCAAAATTGAAGGCAGAATTCATAAGGTACATGTAATTTAATTTGAAACCCCGTAATCCAGGTGTATTACTTTTCATTTTCATTTTTTCAGATTGTGAGCTTAAGTTAGTTCAGATTATTTAAAATTTAACATTTTCATATTCTTATCTTAAATGTCTCTTACTTTTTTCATAAAAAGAGCTCATATGAGCATACTATGTCAGATTCAACAAATATTTGTTACTTCAGATAACTGTGTAAGTTATCCACCTGTGCGTATTTGAGTGCACGTGCATGAGATTTGTAAATTAACATAATCATTCCCCCTAATTATACCATCTATGGCTGTGCTTCCTGCCTCAAATATCAGGAAGTGTTCATTCATGAAAATGGCATCAAAGAGACAAAAGAAGAACTTTATGAGTTTCAAGTTCGTTGTTCTGCTTTCAGAGATCCATAAAGGAAAATCTATCATTTTAACAGCATCAGCAGTGGAATTAAAAGACCTGTTAAAGCAAAGAAACAGGAAAAGCCAGTGCTGTTAATGCTGTGTAACCAGAGGGTCAGACTGTCACACGATCGATGACTGCAGTGAGAGGATGGGTTTCAGTGAAAACTGGAAGTTTTCATCATGGAGACAGATGACAAAATAACTGAGGATGCTTGCCTGGACAGAGACTTCATAAACCTGCATGTGCAGATATACGACCAAGACACCTGACAGTACGTTATAATAGATCATTGAGTGAATGATGATAGGCTTTATATGTAAATTTAGAATTATATGATAATTTGACATGTAGTCAAACAGGACAATGTTGACATAATTATGAAGTGTAATTTATTTTTCAAACTTAAAATGTCTTCAGACTAATGAAATATACAGTCATTAGTGAAAAATGTCACAACTTCTCTTAAATCACTCGAACGCACCACTGAAGAACAAATCTGTTTGTACGAGTGTTCTTGCATGATGCCTGATGTTCCTATCAACAGTCAGTGTCCTACCTACAGTAGATGGAAGTCAACATGCCCCCAGTTTGGAGAAGCAGAGGGGAGTACCAGCAAACAAGCTAAGCAATGCACTGCTGTGGACAGAGTCAGCAGCAAAATGTATTTGAGCAACCTAAAAGAGGCCCATTCAAAAATATCTACATTCATAGCTATCTATTTCAGACAGGAAACTGGCTTTTTTTTTTAAAGCTAAATATCGCTCTCTTCAAAGCAACCAGACCAGAACACTGCTGCCTTGATCTGTTCATTTCTTTGTGTTATTACGTGAGTTTGGTGAATCTAAACTAACCTTTTCAAACACCAGAGTCACATTATAACACAAACAAACTAACCGATCAACAGTGGACCAGCGACTCCAGCAAGACTTCTGTGAGTTAAAATGACTGATTTTGCCAAAGAACTTTGGTTGGTTTGGAGAGAGTGATATTTGCTTCTATAATAGCGGTTTCTGGATAGAAGAAGCTTTCGCTGGGGGTGTGCTGACCACCATTTACTGAATGTAATACACTGACTATCAACCCCACTTTGAATAATCTGAACTATCCTTTTAATGTATTTACTTGAAATGATTAACTTAGCCAGCCTATTGTCTGCACCATATCAAGGCCATGAGCTTGCATCATATTGTGAGTGAACGCTCATTTGCTTAAATGTCATCAATTTAAGTGTTGTTTGATCCACAAACAGAGAGAATATATGACAAAGGCTTCACAACTGGACAACGGGGAGGTTAAGGATAAGAAAAGAGTTCAGATGAGGGTGTTACAAAGCAAATCAGAGGCAAGCCTCATAATATGACATCTGAAAAACGTAAAGAAATGGATAAAACAAGCTGCCGAAGGTAGAACGACCTGGACAACAAAGGGAGGAATGGAATCAGAGGAATCGCTCTCGTAAAAGACAGCACATGTCCAGACAGAGAATCATGTGGGCTTCAGGTGGAAAAGCTGACAAAGATGGAGGGACGGGAAGAGAGACGAGGAGAGGGAAGGAGTGACAGAGAGAGGAGAGGAGGCCGGGCGGCGCAGCAGATTCAAAGAGCGGCTCCATTTGTCCTCTTCACTCGTCACAAGAGGAACATTTGAAGTGACATACTAATTTAAGTCAGTGACAAATCAAAGTCTATCACTGATATTACCCTAAAGCGTGGCGAGTATCCTCTCTGCACTCCACATTTTTGCAAGTCATTGAAGGAAACGCGACTGTAGTTGAAACATCAAAGGAATAAGGTGTGCTTTAGCTCCTCAGACGCACGGCATTATCTCCTCTCACCAAAAACAGTGTCATTACCGCACTGTGTGAAAATACTGCCACACACACTTGCCTACACACTCATGGACACACACACACAGTTATGCCCATATGCAGTGATGGGCTATGTGCCTGGCTAATAAAATCACTTTAGTCTTCATAACCACTTTAGCCTTGGAAGCTGCCATCAATGAAAGGACACACACACACACACACACACACACACACACACACACACACACACAGATCCACGTACAGGAACGAACGGTGAGCGGTCCAGCCCTTCCATTAGCCTAATGAAGTGGCTCCCTAAGATGGATGACATGACATCACCTCCACCACCAATCACAATATCACCCCTAAAAAACCTTCCACTAAAAGCCCCACACCTCCTCTGTTGCTCACCCCCACCCATTGCTTACTGCACCAAATGGACGATGAGCATTCCAGGGCCCATTCGGCCTCCTCACAGCACTTTTATTGGTTGGGTTATTTATCTCTTTAATGCAATTGGCTGGAGTGGATGCCTATGGATGCGGAGGGACTAGTAAATCACAGTGGGCTGGGGCGGCGGCGTGATTAAAAGAACTTTGGCTCAACAATGACAATGGCACCAAGAGGACGGCGTGCAGTCCGTCTGCATTCAGACGAGGAACCAGCAGGGAGAGGCGACGGGAAGCCTGAGGCGGCAGTTCCCGGGGGGCATGGACAAGGCAGAATAAGAACATGTCCTCACAAATGCAAATAAACATGAAGGTGCATTGTTTTTTTCTACTTTTATACATGAAATCATTTTTTTTCAACTGCTTTGCTGTGTTTTTTTTTTTTTTTTCGAAAACTGAGTCAAACAGGTCAAGAACCTTGACCTGCTGGTGCACTCGGTTCTTCAGGCTCACTCAGGTGACAAATAACACCCTCCATTAAAGATGCACCAATCAGTGGGCTGGTGACTGGAATCTGATGTTTTTCAGCTTGATCGGCCATGACCAGTGACCGGCCAGTCAGTGTCAGATAAATCTGATTCTGTGCCAGTCTAATTTACATGCATGTGTTGCATGATGGTTCACTTCATGTGCACAGCTATACAGACACTGACGGTCTGTGACAATTAAAAGGCCCTGTGTCCACCAAAGTGTTTCTTCCCAGCTGATAATGCCAGGCACTCAGCACTCAGACAAACTGCTATGACACGTAATATCCACGGAAGTAACATTTAATTTATGTTTTGCAAGTACGTAATTCCCCAAATAGTTTGTTTCATCAACAGATACTGAATGTAACAATGTTGGCACAAAGTCGAGTAGCCAACTTCCTCTAGTCTTTGCTCGAATGAAGGGAGGGCTGAAACACATTTCAGGAATGAGGATGGACCCACTGGTCTATGTGGGGTCGTGGAATTCTGTGGGCAAGAAAACATCTCGGTGAGTTCCAGCTTTTGGATCAAGAGCTGAGAGACGGAGCTCGGTTCAAAGAGTACGAGCAGGAAACAGTTTGTGAATGCTTATTTGTCCCACCTGAGTAAAAAATTACAGTAACAAGTACAGCGTTTTACCCAAAGTTGAACATTTTTCAACTCTTTGTGAGCAGGAAACAACACCAAGCACTCAGTGCAGAATCAACACTTTGTTCCTCATCTTGCTGCTGTTGGCATTTGTAGCAAAGTTCAAATTTGCACCATTATTGTTGGAAACAATTGAAAACAAAACAAAAAATGCTTTGGTGGACACAGCCCCTAACTGACCAGACAGTCAAATGTTAGACCGACTTTATGAATACTTTAATGATGTCGAGAATATTACACCAGCAGTCAGTCTGCACGAGCGCTTTCTCTCTCTCTCTGTCTCTCTCTGTCTCTCTCTCTCTCTCTCTCTCTCTCTCTACTGCGACTGTGAGTCTGCGTCATATTTTTTTTCTCACCAATTCCAAAACAATGCAAACTGTAAATATTAGTTCCTGCACTGTTCTGGTGTCCTCCAGTACAACTACACCTATAACAGTAACGTAACAGCCATATTCAACAGCCACACGCTAGAATGTCATTGATGTTTAAAGGAGCAATAGACTCCAAGAACAGTATAAAGGCAAGAGTTTGGGAAAGAAGACAAAGAGAAATAAAGGAGAGGACATGAGCTCAGAGGGCAAGAAAATCTGAGAAGAGGGGAAGGAAAGGTGGAAAAAAGGAAAAGGTAGAGAAGCAAAAAGAAAAGAGGAAACAAGGAAAAGAGGACAGAGCCTGCTGTAACAATTTAATTTTCCATTAAAGAAAAGTGACAAAAATGTGTGTGTATGCTGTCAATTATACTTCTTAGAAAGAAAATCGGATTTGGTGGGTCTGACTTTAAAAAAAATTGTCAATCAGACTCAGACAAGATAATTGCAATCAGTGCATCTCTAATTTCCATGCTCACTCGAAAAGATTTACATGCCTTTCTATTGTTTAGGCATTTTAGTATGGCCATGGACTAAAACACTTCCTGGACATAGTCTTATCCTCTGTCTCCCCTCTTCACCCTCTCTATCCTAGAAGGACAAAGAAAAGTGTTTATGGGTGGAAGGATGCAGGTACAGGCATCCATAAACAGTCAGTGTTTTACAGGTAGCGGCACAGCCCAAGGGTCTGTCAAGGTTTACGAGTGCCCAGGCCCTTTAAAGCAGGAGTGTTTAAGTGTGGTATTTACATAAAACAGGCCAAGGTATCTGTCTTAAGCTGGCCCGCACGCCAGTACTGAAATGTTTACTGTTTCTCACAGGCTGATAAGCTGAAACTGACAAGAACAATCTGATCTGTCAGCGTTTGTGGATCTAAATTATATATATATATATATATATATATATATAAACTGTTTTAAACATACTGCTGTGATGTGAAAATTAAAATACTGCAAAAATAAGAAGGGCTGTGGTGTGTTTCAAACGCTGAAGGCCCTCAAAGTATAAACTGTGATACCACAAATCTTTGTTGCACAAGCACATGCAATTAAACCCACACAGTCTCACTCAGTTCCAATGTCAATTTGGCCCCCATCATCATTGGACTTTCCACTGGCCAACACTTTGTGCTTTCTGCCAGCTCTCTCCCTGTTCTCTCCAGCTTTTTTCCCTCTCTCGCTCTCTTTCTCCACAGAGACAAAAAGCACATGACTGATGAAAACACAATAAATGTTGTGAAAAACAGGCTTAGCTGCACAACCACCTAACTGGAGTGTGCATGTGCATGTACGGCCTTTATATGTTTGTGTGTCACCTTTACAGTATGTTTACTTATTATTAGCAGATGTCCCTACCCACTGGGGAAGGTACAGTCCAAACAGAAGCAGAGGGGGAGAGGAAAGGAGGAGGGATGGGACGATAGAGGGAGGAGGGGGGGAGTATTGAGATATGCTGGGACAGCAGTACCACCCCGATGTGAGTCATAGGACACACTGTCAGCAGCCATCCAACATCACACACTGACTCATTACGCTGGAGGAGAGGAGATGACAACAGTAGCCATGATCAAGGAGAATGGAGGAGGCACATCAGTGTGAGACAGACAGAGCACGCAGTCAGCAGTTATGGTGGTGGCACTTCACTAGGTCCTGCACTGATGACGGGACGAAAACCTACAGATGTACACACACACACACATTCACAGCAGACTAAATATTTTCACGCAGAGGTCTCAATTTCTGGTAGAAATCTGCTGCTGATCAACTTTAGCCATATCACGCAGATTTGAGTTAGAGACTGTCCTCCCGAGCATCAGTCATTTCAGCTAATGTCCTAAAACAACATAACTGACAAAGTCGTCTTCAGCAAGAGTGATTGTGACTGATGTGTTAAAGGAGGCGGTGGATGGATGGGTCAAGAGACGACTGTTCAGTCCTTATGGCAGTCAGTGGTAGTTTCTTTCACAATCTTTCCCTAGTCCTACCCCAGTCATTTTGGTGCCTAAAGCTAATTAAGACTCAACCACAGCAAATATTTTGGCATTTAATTCAGAGGACTTGTTTATTAGTTGAGGTTATTTGACTTGTGTACAACATAGAGACAAATAAACCTTTACTATATAGTATGTATTGTAATTAGCTAAATGAACAAATTAGGGTTGGGTCGATGCCATTGTCCTTCACCGATGGCTGGCAGTCATCGGTCACTGAGCCCTCTACCATCGTATCATCATGATTTAAAAGCCCTCTGTACCTGAGGTAGTGGGTCCTCTCAGAGATGCTGTAAGGCAGGAGTTATTGGTGAAGTCTGTTTTTTGGATGTCCTGTTTATTATTTCCTTAATAAACCTGCCAAGTTAGGTGAACCAAAGACGCTCAGGTAGATGGACAGCAGTGGTGGTTCTTAACTGCGGACCACTGTTGTTAGAGTGTTTCAATTGTGTGTGTTTGTTATTTGCCCAGTTGTTTTCTTGGCTTAACTTTTAGTTGTGTTAAGACTCTGAAGCTTGAAACAAAGTTAGCTGACTAGCTATACTGAAGGCCTTTTCATACTGCATATTCTGAGCCCAGAGCTATCCTTAGCCATGGGCTAAGAGTTAACCCTGGGATAACTTAGCCCCTTTTCCCACACACATTGTTAACCCAGGGTTAAGCTAAGTCCAGGGCTATATGATTCACACTGCCCTTCTTCTAGCGCTTGGTTAAAGCCTCTGTACACCCACACAGGTGTTTTGTGTTAACCTGGCAGCTTTTATCCCTGGGTTCAGTCGATTTTAAGGGTATAACCCCGCAAACTCTGGGCTAACCCTGCTCTGGAGCAGGGCCAGCAAGCCCTAGGTTAAAGTCGGGTCTTTAGCCCTAGGTTAAAGTCCACTTTGGAATGTTCCAGGATTGTGCCAGTGTGAAAGCTCTTTTACTCCTGGCTAACAACTCCCTTAGAATGGGGCAAACTGAATGCAGCACGGTGAATGTTGGTGGGTATTCGCATTTTAAGGAAATTTGACTAAAATCCTTGCAGTCAGGCAAGTTTGAAGGACTGAATGGACACACCTAGATGAAAACATCCACTGTGCTGTGCTGTTTTCAGACCAAATCAGACATTGCAGCAAAAACACCAGTCCTCCTATTCTCCTCATGTGGCAAAAAAACAAAACAAAAAACGCAGCTGCCCAGCATCAAAATGTTGAAACAGAATCAACTTTTGGAGGAACATAACCTCATGTCATGCGGCGGTGGTCAAGTAAGCCGGCGATCAGACCAGTCAAACTGCTCCGCAGTCAGCCTGAAATATCTCTGAAACCGGGTAGTATCCAGGAGGAATTCATGGACCAAACAACGATAGTCTCCCAGTTGTGTCCGTGCTTGGTTTATTTTGCATATCCAGCTTTGACATCTGTGTCTGTCTTGCAGTCTGTGCTGCAAAATGCCTTCCTTTGGTTTTTGTCCATGTGAGGGAAACTGCAGTGGCGGTTGAGCGAGCACGAAGAGAGGGAGCAGTGGTAGCGAGAAAGCTATTGAAATGCTTTTTTATTTTAATATTGTTCCTATTTTCTGATTGTTTTTTGATTGTTTCACAGTAGTTACATTCTAAGCACAAATCTAACATGTCCACACACCCCACCTAAATTGGTGTGAATTAGCATTTAAATGAGCTAACTGGCTATAGTTGCTGACTGACATAAAGTATAAAAAATGTTCATCCACCTGTTTTTAATGTGCATCTTAAATTCGTGTACAAAAAACCCAGACAGAAAGGCCAATAATTCAAGATTAAAAAGAAAAAAAAAAAAAAAAAAAAAAAAAAGAAAGAAAAAGAAATATTTCAAAAATCTAGTCTGTTACGGAAATGTTGCTGCATTAAAAAAATAGATGTGATGAGGCTGATGCAGCACTGGCATATTGATGCCACTCTCTGCAACACCCCTTTCATCTCTACCAGAAAGCCCAAATAATCACGACTGCTTAAGAAAAATCACCACCTGGTGTGTTGACAGAGGAGATGAATTCATAACAAATGCCATAACAAATGCCATCTCAGGTGAGAAGCAAAAATGAAATGCCATGATGTACCAGATTTACAGAAGAGATACTTGTGTTCATTTAATTATGTAATTTTCTTACACCCTGATGAGAATATTCACATGCTGTAGCACAAAATGATGGAAACACACTGTGATCAGCAGTTGCTTTTGCCATCCTTTTTTTTTTTAGGAATTTGCTGAAAATTAGCAGAAGAAAAACAGATATTTTGTAATATTCTGACGTCTGACACCTTTATCCCTACAGGTTACAGGGGATTGCATGTGCATGTGTGTGTGTCATTTGATTTGGGCTTTGAGGTATGAATTGCTTCACTGTTATGTCATATACCATCATGCAATGTCGACACAATAATCATCTCCCCAGACAAACACTGTATCTGTCTGGGGATATGTTGGCAGGTTTTGTGTTTGTGATGCATGCACGTCATGGCTAGTTGGAGTTTATAGGTTTTCCTCATTAGATGCTGATGGTTGTGTCCATGTAGTCCCTGGGCTGAGTGCTGTCCCCTAGCCAAGTGGAAGGCAGGACCATTAGGTCGGCAGAGAAGGGACCATTTATTTGGCTCTTTTCTGGCTGTGGCTGTATTATCTGCCGTGATGCTATTTGTCTGAGACCGGCCGAGCTGCCGATGTGACAGGATGGGGGGGAGATGAATGATGGGCTCCGAGACACGGCCAGTTTTGCTTCGCTGACAAACTGGGGCAAGAGCTGGAGGGATGTGGCGCGAGGAGAACGAAGAGAAAAGAGCAAGGGGTGGAGGCAGGGCAGGGGAATGAACGCATACGGGAGACACTGCGGTAGCCGGTCGCCAGAGGACACAATTTACAGCACCTGTTGGCCGTGATTGATCAAAGGAAGAAGGGAAAGGGTAATGGTGTGTGGTCTGACATGGGATGAAGAAGAGAGGGTTAAAACCAGAGATGTGGAGAAAAATTGAGTGCATGAGAGAAGGAGAGGGATATTGGGGTGGAGGAGGATAATACAGACAGAGTGGAGAGAAGACGGGGAGTGAGGAAACAAATAAAGCAAGGCACCGAGAGTGAGAAATAGAAGGAGAGTGGGAGACGGATAAAGAGAAAAGGTCGTTGGTGCAGGAATGTGTGAGGAAAAGAGACGGCGGGAATATATATTTGTCCCCTGATGGGAGTGTGTTAGGAGTCCATCTGTGGAGAAATGAGATCAGTGGCTGACTTAGTGGTAGAGGAAGACTTTGCTGCCCTGCGGCTTACACACTGACTCAACACCCTCTCCCCCGTCTCTCCCTTTCGCTCTCTGGTCTTATACAACCTGCAGCGCATTTAATCTGGACGATTCTGTGTGTATGTTCAGGTTTGTGTGCTTGTGTGTATGTGTGTGCACATGGACGCAGGCAAAGTCTTATTACCTGTGCTCCTGTCCCACTCCACCTCTCCATCAAATGACTGGGGTAGTCTCCTCCACTCGTCTCTCCTCACTATCTGTTTCGCTCCATCCCAGCTGAGACCACAGAGGAATCTCCTCATAGAATCACCCACTAAATCATCTATCCACCAAACAGACACCTTGGCAAACACTCTCACCTGGAGCTTTCATTTCCAATCTAAACACACACACAGGGTAGAGAGTGGGTGTGCATACGTGTGTGTGTGTGTGTGTGTGTGTGTGTGTGTTTGGGGACAGAGTCAAACAGAAAAGCAACATCTCTGTTGTGTTTGTGCATATGAACACCAATGCTTTGCATCTGCTTGCATTTTGAATTGATTACAGGCAGGTTTGTATGCAGACCTGTGTTATGTTGCATCAGCCGTTCAAAATTCCATAAGTAAGTTTGCGCGTGAAGTTCTTGTTAAGTTCTCATCGTCTACTAAATTTTGAACTAGTAATTTACTTAATCAGGTTACACCATTAAAACTTAGGAAATGTCTTAGCTAGTAGTAATGTGCAAACTGGCTGCTACTGCCATCCAATCAAAAGCAATCAACCACCAAAACCACTGAAATATTACAAGCTGTAACATAAGTGCTAGAAAAACAACGACAAAACACAAATAATAATAATAATATAAATATTATGATAAACTTAAAGGTGCAACAAGCAATTCTGGAAAAACTGATTGCTGAGTCTTTACCCTGGTCATGAAAATACCGACACTTTTGGGTTGTTTACTTGAGATTTTTTTTGTAAATTTAGGTATAACTTTGCTTTCTTTTTATATATATACAGAGATGGAGAAATGTGTATGTTTCACAGTAAGAAATGTTCATGAAGTTTAGAACTAGTGGGAAATTATGCTAATGTAAACAAGGTAATTCAATCATTCATAGTAGTATAAAGTTCTGTTAATTAGGGCAGATGTGGTGACCACATTCAGTTGGTTTACTTTATGGTCTCAATCGTTGGTTTTCAGTTGCTATGCGACAGTTTAACTTGACAGTTACTAGATGCAACAATTAGTTAATAACAAGTAACTTCTATATGATTGCTAATATATGTGGCGCAATGTGCAGGTTTTTTGCTGTTAAACATTATTACTTTTTTGTGGGGGGAGCATAGCTGGAGGGAGAAAAATTCCCTAAACACTTACACAAGCAAGGAAGTTTTGAAGTCTTGTGTCTTAAAAAAAGCTGAAGAAAATCAGAGTCTTTCTGAATATCTACAGTCACTTACTCTCCCAGACCACCAGCGTTTCTTGAAAAAGTTCACATAAACCAATGGGAGCAGACTTGCCGACCCATACACACTCACTCACTTTGTCTTATACTTGTCTTCGGGTGTTTTGACGGGCAGTGGCAGCTGGTATGCAATAAAAAATTGGATTTTGAGCTGTAACTAATTCAACTCTGGCACCCAAAAACACAGAAAGATGAAACTTTCTTTTCGTAATGTGGTCTACTTCTGTGTTTAACTCCAGTTTTTCCTTCAGTCATTCATGACTACATTACTACTAACACTGTGTAGTCACAATGTCGGCCTAAAAGGGGTCTATAGTATGCAGGGCTTGACATTAACTATGACCTGTGGTCACAAAAAGTTACACTGTGGCCACCAAATACTCTCTGCAAGTCCCCATACTGAGAGCCTTCTCCAGCAGAATGTTACAGGTCCACAAACATCCCAATTCCTTTGCAATTTTTCAGTCAACATTCTACAAAACCAGTAAAGAGTACTTAGTCTAGCTACTGATGTTGTGCCTCCTGATGTATGGGTTTACTAAGCCTACTCAAACTGTTAACACAATCCACACAGAAACACAAGTAGCAGAAACACAAAAGACAGATTATAGAAAAAAGAAATGGAAACAAATATTTAGGAGTGTATGAAAACAGGAGTTTGGGGCTAGAATATGAAGCATCTGAGGACATAATGTACTGTGTGCTGCCAGGTTCATCAACTTGTCGTAAACTCGTAAGCTCATTTTTCATTGGAAACAATGCTTTTGGGAAGCACCACATCACAATTCATGGCAAAAGTGGACGACACAAGCGTCACAGGAAGTCTGTGTTAAGTAGTCTTAAATTGCCCTTTCTGTGTTGCTTTTATGTAAGTTTACATTTGGGCCACCGAAAATGTACTTTGGGGGCTTCGTGGCCTGAGGGGCCAGTGCTTAAAATTATTATCATCTATTCCTGGTATGTGTGCTCACTGTGCACATGATCACTTTTATCTCACACACAGATTACCACATTAACCACAGGCTGAGGTAATGTTGCACCCAGATCCAATAAACATGCTCCTCCGCCCAACACACTCACTTATAGCACACATGTAACACAACACAGATCTCCTCATCCCAGGAAACCAGATGAAGAGAGAAACAGGCCCAGACCTGGTGCTGGTGATGTGGTGACAGAGTGTGCCAGAGGGGAGCTGGAGGAGCGAGGAGAGGAAGGTGAGCCGGAGGGGGGAGGCAGATTAGAGCGCCTGGAGGCTGCTGAGGAGGAGAAGGAGCAAGAAAAGGAGGAAGAGAGATGAAAGACGAAGGGAAAGCAGCAGAGGAGTTAGCTGGTGGTTCATAGTATCTGACTGAGATTACTCTGCCGCTGGGCTCACCTGATTACAGCACAGTGCTGGAGGACAGTAAAAGACATGGATTGGCATGAACAGACCTGCGCAGACAATCTACACACGCCGAGAGCCTGAGGGACCAGTGGGAAACAGCTGCAAGTTTCTATTCTGGATACAGCTGGACATCAGGGCGGACTGTTTATGTCTACAAGTGCTTTTGTATTACATAAGGTGTGTGTGTGTGCGTCGTGGGTTACATTCAAGAGGAAGAAATACATCAGACGTACTAGTGAGTCCACCAAAGCAATTCCTCCCCCTCATTCTCCAGTTCCAGAGCAATCAGCCATCGGCTCATATAATACACACTCTCCTTGCTCAAACTTTCCTCTTGATCTATGTTTCATGCCTTGACTGGGGTGTATGAGAGCGAGCTGGAGCACACAGCGCCACAGCCCTCGTATAGAGTCACAAAATTATCCCGGCCTTATGAGGATGAGGAGGCGAGAGTAGTTAATTAATCACTAGTGTCTCATTTTCTCTTTATAACACTCTCATTTACTCTGCGGCTCATTTTTGGTGTCACTGTCTTTTCTCGCTGCTAATCTATCTGGATATATGGAGTTTGATGAGAGCAGCAGTGATTGTTGGCAGTTTTTTAATAGTTGTAGAATTTGCTGGTTTAGTTTTTCTCAGCTCTTACAAGGAGACGCCAGCCTCATCATAAATGAAACGACCGACTTTATGCCTCAATCTGTGGATCATCAAGCTCTGTAAATAGCATCCCAGCTGAGTGGTTGGTCACATTTGAGAGAAATGATATTTTGCCGTCTTGAAGAATCTGGTTTTGTTTGTGATTTTCAAACTGCACTCTGTGGTCCAACCACCGATTTGAAAGTTAAGAGCTACGTGTGAATTGCTGTGTCAGAGATGTTGTTTTTCTTTCTACACAGACAGTTGTTTCAACCAGAGCTGAAATTAGCAGAGAGACAGAAAATGAATCTGCAGCTATTCAGATAATTGTCATTTTTCAAGCAAAAAAGGCCAACAATTTCTGATTCCGGCTTCTCAAATGCGAAGATTTTTGTTTTTTTTCTCTGCTTTATGGCAATACAAATTAAATATCTTAGGGTTCTATGATGTTTGTTGGACAAACAAGAAATTTGAAGACATCACCTTATCAAACTGGAAAACAATCAGTAAGTTGAAGCCCTACGTTCAGCTCGTCCAGGTCCCCTAAAAACTTTACTTTAAAATAATCAACAAATTTAAATCACACTGAGCTACATGTGAAATGTGTCACAACAGTTGTTTTTCTTTCCACACTGCCATTTCAATCAGAGGTGAAATTAGTAGACTGACAGAAAATCATTTGGCAACTATTCTGAACATCATTCTGAGTCATTTTTCAAGTGAAAACATGAAGCGATTTCAAGCCAACCTTCTCAAATGTGTAGGATTTTCTGCCTATCTCTGTTTTATGTCACTGCAAATCAAATATCTGCGGGTTCTGGCATGTTTGTCAGACAAAACAAGCAACCTGAAGACATTTTATCAACTGATTTAATTGGTTGAACTGAAAAACAATCAATACGTTGCAGCCCAACTTTCAGCTGGTCCACATTTTAAATCAATCCCTTGTAAATTTTGATCTCTGGATTAGGTCCTTTATTAGGATTATAACAATTTTTTTGAGAATACTAATCTTCAGGGAAAAAAGCATTTGACTTCCTTGCCCAGGAGAGAGGGACGGAGCAGAGTCGATTAGTCATTTGTGCTCAGATCATTTATATTAATAACAAGCGGGAGAGCGCCTGCAGCCGTGCCTTAGCTCATGTCTCTGTGATGAATGCTTTATTGGTTGGTGTCCAATCTTTCCTTGAATATTCATTATTAGTATACATATATAGATTTTATGCAGTCATGGGTTTCATTCCCTGTAGCAATTTCTTTTAATCTATACGGGAGTGGTACAAAATAATTAAATGCCTGGAAAAGTTAACATATTTATGTGAAGTGACACACATGAGTGTAGTATGTTGTTGCAAGAATTTGGCTCTTTGGTGTCATAAGCATGGACTGTAAAAAACAAGTGGAGGTAGCCTCTGGGTCTGAAAAATGAAGCCAACGTGGAAACGCCTTAAACCTGCATTTTTTCTAATGGTCAGCAGAAGGCGACTCCACTGGCTGCAAAAAGGAGATTGCATGTAACCTTATGAGAAAATGAACCTACTTCTTACTTGATTCATTACCTCAGTAAACAGTTTCCCAATGAGTTTATGGTCTCAATAGTTAGTTTCAGGTCTTCCTCAATACAGCATGATGCTAACATAGTAAATTATAGTCCCATTTACAGTAAAATAAAATCATAAATCATGTTATGATTTATGATGTGGCTACCTTGAGACTGACAAGTCACTACCACAGTGACGTGCCAATCAAGACAGACACATAACAATGCTTATGCATGGTACTGTATTCATTTAAACAGTGACCTAAAAATATCAGCTCAGCATTCAGTTGTTTGAAAACACACTCTAAGGAGTCAGCTATTCATATTTTCCAGTAAGTAAATTTTGTTTAAGCCCATTTTTCGCAAGCAAAAATTAGCATCCTGTGAATTATGGATGCTATTGCTAACCAATAGGGATGACACCATTCGCCAATCCATGATTCAATTTGATTTTTTGACCCATCCTATTCTGCCTGACTGGCTTACCCTAATTTTCTTACCAAAACCCTACCAGAGTCACTCCTCAAGCCTAAACCTACTGAATCCAAATGACCCGGCCCTGCAGGGCTGGTAATCCGTGGTAACCATAGACTGTCCTCTCACTCCTCTTGTACAAATGTGATCACTTTTCACTCCAAAAAAACAAGATAGCAATCATCAAAATGCCAAACTCAAAGCTTCAAATCGGTACTCCACTGAGTGGCATCACAGTGGCTACATCCACTTCTTTTACACAGTCAATGGTTATAACACTGTACCAAAAAACAACAACAGAAAAAACTTAATACAGAAACTTCTTTCACACTACATCCTCTGCAGTCTGATATGAATGTTTGTCTCTATTCCAAACAAAGATAGTGATTCTGTTACCGATGGATCCTCTCTGTCGCCCTATCTCTGACTCTCAGCCGTGCCCGGGCACTTTGTGTGGCTCCCTAAGGAGAAAGGTTACACCGCTGATCTGCTACAGTGCAATCAGACTCAGAGCCAGAGCCTGCAACTACATGACCCACGGGCCTCCTTCAGCTGCATCCTGCAGAGCGGCAGCTGGATATGGGTGTGAGTTAGAGAGCGGCAGATGCATGGAGGGAAGTGAGAGTGGGAGGTGGAAAGAAGCCAGTCAAAAGTTATGAAATATGCCCCTTGAATAATCAACGCCCAAATCAATTTGTTCACCGTCCAAGAGAAGCGGGCGGACTACAGAGGAATGTGTGGAGTGGGCGGTCGCTCAGCGTGCATCCAAGTCCATATCTCAGACAAACACACAACAGCCAGAGAGTCTGCCTGAGTGTAGAGAGGAGATGGCCAGGAGGGATGGGACTGAGCAGAGGGACACAAACATTTTTACTTTTCTTTCTTTAACAGTTTTGATTGATGTTGCAATGCACATAAATTTCCATATTTCTTGAATGAATGAGTACTTCCAACTTCATTTAAACTTCAGACTTATTTTTTATTTAAAAAAACACTTGTGTCATTGTATCTACCCCAAAGTACATGGGCAGCCAAACAAAGTATATGAACATCTGAACGTTTCACCCACTTGTGATTGGGAGTTACAAGAGAAGACCGATATCAGGTTCATACCCATTCATTAAATAGGATACACCCAGAAGACACTTAGCTTCAACTTAGCTTCACAAAATGTCAAACTGCTCTTACATTTGCTTTAACAGCAGTCTTCACTCTTCTGGGAAGCCTTTCCTGGATCCATGTTGGCAGAAATTTTCTCCAAATCAACCACAAGAGCATTAGTAAAGTCAGGCCCTGATGTTGGGTGAGACGGCCTGGCTCGCAGTCAGGCAACCTATCCCAAAGGTTTTCTGAAGTCAGCGTTTGGCAGGCCAGTCAAGTTCTTTCACACCAAACTCAAACTTTTGTTGTGGACCACAGATTGTGCATTGGGGTGTTATCATGTTGAAACAGGAAGTTCGAAGAACTAAATAAATCATTGTATGTTGGAGCTTTTCAGCTGTCTTTTCACTGCAGAAAGTTTCCCCAGGGACTAGGAACCTCTGGATAAGGGATCGGGGTCTAAATAAAGTTTTTGGGATATTATTTTATTACTCTCCTAAAGTACAGGAACATTGGGAGTGAAGCAGCACTTAACATTTCTGATTGGTCGGGAGGCATTTTATCTTATCCTCCATTCTTAAAAATCCACTGTCGCTCATTGTTGTATAGCATGTAGCTAATTTAGCTTCACAGGGCTTTAGACTGAAGTGGAAACACAGACAACACTGGGCTTAAGGAACCTTTGAATTCCTTGAAAAGTATTCCCAAGAACTGAAGGTTCTGGGTACTTTGGGTGGAGCCCTGCTTAAGATTTCACCTAATTTGAATTAAGAAGCCAAAACCAAACCATGAAAAATGCGCATAAATATGTGTTTTCATTAAATTAACATACTATTTGCATTGTCCTTACAATCTATTCATGTATATGCTTTGCTTTTTTTTTTTATAAAAATGTCATGACAGTACAGCTCCACTGGACTGCACTGAAGAGAGAGGGAGACAGAGAGAGATGCAGTGCAGTACAAGTAGATAGACTAGAAAAGACCTTCAGGCTGCAACTGGCCCACTGTGCCCTGCTCAATAAAGCCAGCCATTTATGACCCCGCCTCTCGGCATTTTGATTTTAATACTCTTCCTCCCTCTGTCTTTCTCACTTCCCCTTTTGAGTGTTTCTTTTGTCACAAAACGCATAGTATTTTCTTTTCGTTTGTGTTTAAAATCTTACTCTGCCTGTCCTCTGTCTGCTGTCTCACTCACATATTTCTGAATGCTGGAAAGAGAGTTAGAGTAGGCCTAATGCAGGAAGAGAGGACAAGCTGGCCTAACCAGATTAGCAAGTATCCTATTTCTCACATTGACAAATTAATTTCCGTACAAATTAAATGAACGAACCCTCCCTTGATAATTCCCTAGGAAATGGAAGATGGTTTTGAAGAATGAAATAAAACAACAACCCCTTCTACAAGCAAAAAAAAAAAAAAAATCTAATTACCAGCAGAGCAAAATAATGGTAGGCTAATAAATTAGGAAGAAATAGAGCTGGGTAGCCAGAATCCCATATAGTCTATAAAACTGAGTAACGTGAGACAGAGAGGCTGCTACTGAGGTGGATTTGGGTCCAATGGAGATTCCAAGAAAGGAAAAGCCAGAGAAACAAAAACCAGCCTTGTCTATTACAGGATGTGCTATTTTCCTGGAGGCGATGGCGAGGCAGAGGTAAAAGACAATAATAAAAGTGTGGGAGAGGGCAGGATACGAGGAGGACGGGGGAAGGAGAGGAGAAAGCAGAAAATAAACAGCACCCAGACACAGACAAAGTGAGTGGCAGGCGACGGCGAGAGGCTGTCTGGGCTCGGGCTGTTCAGATCCACTGACATTTACAGAGTGGCCGATCGCTCCTCGCCATCCTCCCCTTGAAAAGTTCAAACGCACACAGATCCACAGAGGAAATGCTACGGCGTGTGGATTAACGCGCTCTCTCATCTCTCCGCAGGCCTCCCCTCCATCTCTGTGTGTTTGGGCTGTCACTCTTACTGTTTGCACGTCAGTCTGGTTTCATGTCTATCTCCTACCTGCATTTTCAAACAACAAAGGACAGAAAAACAGTAAATCTTTTCCTGTGTGCCTGTATCATGCGTTTGCGTGTGCTGAGCTGTCCTGGCCCGGCTCGGGCAGCCTGGCAGACAGGCAGGTAGGAAGAGAGGTGTGGGAACCCAGGGCGGGGAAAGGCTGCTGAGACGAGCCTAATTAGAGTTGAGCAGTCGCCCAGCTTTTGGCCCAGCAGGGGAACTCCCCGCCACCATCTCCTCCATGCCATCTACGCCCCACCGCTTTACACACACACAAACACACACACACTGACACATGCTTGCCGATTCTTTGGCCAGCTCACTGGCTGGGAGGAGACACTGAATGCACTTCGTTTGACCTCTTCGTCTAACTCTAACTCTCTCTCTACTCTTTGTTTATGTTCTTGCATTCCATTTCAGATAACTTAAGTATTTCATCAAGAGTTTTTGCTCACTAATAGAGATCTGCAGAAAACATGGGTAGAGAGAAGCGGTCGACAAATAATAGAGCTCAGAAGTCCCCTAATTCTGTCTTTTAAAGTAACATGCATGAAGGTAATAGCTATATCCAAGGCACTCAGTTCTCTGTTTTAGCAGGAGAACAAGCCTTTCAAAAATATTGGTTTAAAGGTAGAATATGCAGCATTGTTTGTAAATGCACCATTCAAAGTTGGACTGGAGTGAATTAAGAAAGGGAGCACTGTTAGCAAGAACAAAGCAGTAAAACAGACAAATAAAATATTATTTTCTGATTGTTTCACAATGGTTATGTTCTAAAGCACAAACAAATGGGCCCACACCTCAACACAATGCAGAATTTGTGTAAATGCAGCCTTTTGAGGTACTCAGTGCGATGATATCTATTTTTTCATACCTTCTTGACATTTTACTGGGGTATATGATGTTATGGGGGTATGTCTCTCTTGCTAAATAAAGTTACACTCTTACTACAATATTTCACTCTGACCGAGTAACCAGCAACCTGCAGCCCCTTCGCTGTTAATCACAATGTTAAATTTAAATTTTTCATATTTAATTGTTATGACACAGCCCACTCGATACACAGGGTAACCGGAGTGGTTTCATATATATTCCACTCAAAACACACCAATGCTTAACTAAGAGACCAAATAGAACCTATTGGCGCCTTGTGCCTTACTTTGCACCCAGATTGTGTGCTGTTTAAATAGCAAAGGCGAGTTGGACACACCCTAAATGCCCATGCGCCATGCACCTTAGACCCCGCGCTATAGATCGTCTAAACAGGGCCCTATATCTTGCAGTGTATTGGCTGGAGGCCACACACACGGCTGCCCAACAGGCTGAAGCCCAGAAACGCACAGCAAAACATGAGAAAATAAGAAAATACAGGCAGAGGGCAGGGTCTGTGCAGATGCAGACACCACCACACATGTCTAGTGGGTCATAACTGATGATTTAGAGGGATAATATTTATATATTTTTATTTATTTTTTTTCAGGAAAATGCTGCATAGTATGCCTTTAAGTTTTGACTACACTGAATTAAATATGAACAGAACAAGTTACTTCCTCTGGTTTGTCTGCATCTGCTTCCCCATCAGATCACATAAAATCATGCTCCCTCTTTGACATAATGTTAATCATTATACTGTACAAGGCCTAGAGCACAATGTAAAAGTTATTCAATTGTCAGTGTTTTATTTTCAATATACAATTTAACTTTCCATTAAAGAAAAGTTAGAATTTGTGTGTGTGTGTGTGTGTGTGTGTGTGTGTGTATTCTGTCAGTTATAGTTCTTAGAAACATTGAAAATCAGAATAATCCAAAATCGATACCTGGCAGAACTTCCGACTTTAAAAAAATAAGAAAAGGTCAAAAAAAAAAGAAAGAAAAAAGCAATGCTCATACCAGACTATGTGAGGTTATAGCAGCTAAAGCTCTGAGTGTAGTGAATTTCTTTATCCCTCTGTGTTGATGACAGCTGTGGTCAGAGGCATTACGTTTTCAGGTCATCTGTCCGTCCCATTCCCATGAATGCGATATTTCAAAAACGGCTGGGGAGAATTTCCTCAAATTTGGCACAAACGTCCACTTGGACTCAAGGTTAAAGGTCACTGTGACCTCACAAAACACATTTTTGGCCATAACTCTAGAATTCATATGCTAATTATAAGATAAAATGATGATGTGATGACATTTTACATATAAAAGCTCAAAGGTCAACTTCACTGTGACATCATAATGTCCAGCAAAAACAGTTTAAAGCTCTTTGTCAGTACCCCTCTGTAAAAATAGTCTCTAAGTGAAGACAGCATGGTGATGACTGGAAACTGTTCAGTGGAATCATACATGTCAATATAGTGATAGCTTCTATTTTGCTGAGAAATACCTTATAATTACCTTTTATTAAATCCATTTGAAGACTGGTTGGCAGAAGCATTACATCACAAGATGGCAATTCTGGTTTTGCTTATAAATTCTTTTTTTTTTTCCATTTAATTAATAATACAAACAGAATGAATCATCCGTCAGAGACCAAACTGATACGATGCTGAATCTTCAGTGATGATAACATACTGAAGTATTAAGTATTGAAACAACTTGAGACCTAATTTTAGTGCCTTTACTGATGATCTCTCCGGCTACGGTGCTTGAACTTTCCATGTCCCCCGTCTCTCCTACCCCACATGCAGCCCAGAGTGAATCCGCCTGCGGAGATGATGGTCGGCCTGCCCTCTTCATCACCTCTTAATCAGAGTGTTGGCACTGACTGGCCAGAATTGGATCAACCTCAGTGACCCCTGCTGCTGCTTTCCTTCCAGAGGTCAGCCTCACATCACCGCACTGTCTCTGAGGCGGCAGCACGCGCTCTTAAATGAAATCTTATTTCTCCGTCTCCCTCCTTCCTGTCTGTCTCTTTGTCTTTATCTCCCTCTGGCTTGCTGTATTAACCCGGGCGTGATCTTTTGCAGCTCAGACCTGAGTTACTGCAGCTCTCTTTCTTCATTCTGAGCAGTGCTTGAGTTTTGTCTAATAGCAGACGTTAGTCTAGACAGAATTTTTTGTGCGCCAGTCGATATCACCGAGACCAATATTTATGACAAATGATTAACAAGACAAACTGTTCTTTTGACCACAGGTAAAACAGGCATGCAGGCATAGTTCCCTTGATTGGATTCGATTGCAGGATAGCTGTAGTGTAAACAACACTGATTGCACATTGTCTGCAGGAACTCTTACTTAGTGTCCAAGATTAGGGTTTATTTCACCCTCCAAGAGCTGGTGAACAATAGAAAAATCAGAAAATAAAATAAATAAACCCACCAGCTGCCAAGAATAAGTTTTTCTGACTAACATCGTTATGCATTTTTCATACACATTTGTTACCTTGCCAATTTCATTGTTTTATTGTATATAATCAATTAACTCATCTCACAGCAGTTACTCATTTTAAGTGTGCCAAGTTTACAACAACAGTATGGCATACAGTAAATTAAAATTACAAGAGAGCATTCTGTTAGCAGCACAGGAAAGCGTGACAGTACTATATGGGGCCAGACTGCTGCTTATCACGCTGTGAATATACATCCAGCAACAACAAACTGAAATGCTCACATGCTTTCATTCCATTTCTGTTCCAATTTCTGGTTCAAATCACCAACTTTTCTTTGAACATCGTCCTCATGAGGTGTATGAATTACAACCAGATTTGCCATTTTATTGCCTCCACCCACTTTTAAGTCAAATCCACCCCAGACATCCAGTATATATACTTACATTATATCACTGACATGACATATGGTACATGCCAGATGTATGAACCCCATGAATGTAGTAGTACAGATGACCCTAATTTATCCATCAAAGACAAACTCGACCATATCATAAATTTGAGTGTTATTTTCAGATACTTTTGGGCTATGGACCACGTATGAAGGAAATGGTGAACCTGCAATGTGAAGTCGGTTTGTACTGTACATGAACAAGACTCACTATGATGGAAGTCAATTAGAAAATCCTTCAAACCCACTCATCTTCATCCTCTCACCATTCATTCATACATTCATGTAGAAACTACATTCAAACTTCAAAACCTTCACAATGATTTGGACTTTCCTGATTAATTCATTTTTTCAATATCTCTTTTCAGTGTAGCATCAACATGCAGCATTCACACTTGCAATTTCTTCAGAAATTGCTTTTCTAGTTTAAAAAAATTGTTTTCTCGCGAGATTATATCAAGTGGGAAGTGTCATTTTAGATACATTGCATCTTTGGATGTTAATCATTTTCGCAGTAATAGGAAATTTTAATTTTGATATTAATTTGAACTTGTGTGCTTTTTCCTCTGGCACTGGAGAGTAGGAAGAGAGCTATCCCTGCATTAATGCTTAATGATATATTGGAGGAAAAACACAACCTACTGAGTCCTCAAAAGGGAGACCTATTTCACACTATTCACGGAACTTGATCCAATGAGCCTCCGGTCACTACATCCTCCCTTTGATTCAAGAAAAATAAATAAATGAATAGCTTTGTTACCACCTTTGACATCAGTATGAAACTGAAGCTTGATATGTGACTGTATTTTAGATAACGGCTCTGATTCTCGTGAAAACTTTAAAGCATTAACAGTAACCTGCTAACTGCAATGTAAACAGACTTTGTCAGGCTCACGTTTGTTTGTTGACAGTGTTGCTAACCTTGCATGAAGCTTATGATGGTAATTTCCCTCTGAAAACATTCAAAACACCATCTCCTGTCTTATTATTTTGTTCATTTTGGTGATAAGCTGATAAACTGAAAGCAAAATGTTTGATGTCATCATGTGACACGTTACCAGTGTTTTGATTGGCTGTTGCGTAAAACTAGTTTCACATAATTTTGTAATGTTGCAAGTTTCAAGTGTGTTGCAGATGGCTTTACACCACATATTTCAATTGCAACTTTCACCAAGTTTCACCGACTGTAAAGTTGCATTAAACTTTCACTATGTAAAGCCAGCCTTATAAAACAAAAAAAGTAATAAAACAACAGTGATCTGCAAGCACCTCATCAATAGCAATAAGAAAATTGTTCAATAAAATATTAAATAGTTTCACTTAAATGCATTAAATGCAAACTACCATGAAAGCACATAACAGATATGCCCTGGCTTATAAACATATCCATATAGTCATATCCTTTGATAATGGAGCGTACTTTGAGTGGTACATAAAAAGCCAATCATGTTCAGTTGCACCATTAAAATGTGAAATTGATGATAAAAAAGGACAGGTCAGCTTGAGTATAAAGATGGAATCATTCATTTATCCTTGTTTATTTTTATTTATTTGTGTTATGTTGTTGTGTTAATATCAATTTTTTTTACCCCTGTGCCTTGATAAACTATAACTTGACTATACCGTACAGCCCTGGGTGATCTCCCTCTTTCATTTTCTACAGGCCTATATAGTTCAGGTTGAGTTACACTGTGGCAGGATGACAGAGAGAACGTCAACACACACTGACAAGTTTTCATGACGTGCGTCTTCGGTTCCTCTTGACTGGCTACACGCACACACACAACAACCATGAGGTGTCAAGACACAAAGGCATTCATGCATGAACGTATAGGCTATTGTATGTTTTCACCTTCCTGTGTACCATCACACGTTTGGATCCGCTTCTACGTTTCTGTGTGTCTTTCTCTCGTCAAGTCAAAGTGGGCATCAGTGTCTAACAAACACACACACACACACACGGGCACACGTTTAATGTACAGGCCTGCTGTCCTGACTTCCATTTTCGAGCCACATCCAATATGTTGCCCGATGCTTTGCTCCTGAATCATCCCCCCCAGGTATGTAAGCTCTTCATTAAAGCTGTGGCAATCAGAGGGGGGAAAAAGTACTGCTCCTCGTAAAGAGAATAGATTACTTCCCCATCTTTCACAGAAAGCTGTTTGCTAGAGTAGACACTCTCCTCCATTTTCATTAGCAGCTTGACTACCATATATTCTCCATATAATTGAGGTTGAAACCTTCTGCACTGTAATGGGGCTTTCCATAACAGTCTTTTAAAAGTGAAAGCCTGCCATCCTTGGGCACTGTGTGATACAGGCTTGTGTGTGTGCATGTGTGTACTGCTATCAAACAAATCACTCCTTCTCATCTTCCTCTCATGCTACTTTTCAAAGGAAGCTTTGAATAAACAAAGCCATGTCCTCACTTTTTGAGACCCAATATCTGAAAAATTAAAGACAGAGATGAAAAATCAAATCTCTGCCTCTCTTTGTTAGGGGGGATGCAGATTTGTTATTCACAGGCAAGACCCTAGCTGAGAGACTTGAAAACTAAAGGTGGTTGGGGCTTTGTCATGTGCAGCCGTGCACTTTAATTGGTGCAAGTGCTGGCAAAATAATCATAATCTTCTGAAATCCTTTTTTACATGCTTGTTTATGCATGAGTTTAAAAATTCTCCTAATCGTTATTTTATTTTACGTCTTTTATGTTGCTTTTATGTCCCCGTCCTTTAATGATGTTTTATGTTTGCTGTGGTTTTATGATAAGATGTTTGTGGAGGAATGAGATTATAATGGTTGTGATAATTTTATAAACTAGAAACCACAGTATAGGCTAAACAGTAGGGGTAATTGTAGAGCCTAAAATTTCGAAAAACCTCAGCCTTGATACATTAACTTTCTGTAGCTACTTGTCTTGCCGCTTTGCTCTGTAATGTCTGTGAGCAGAACAGTCAAACTAGTCTCCCTAAATTAGATACCAGTAGGCCTGGGCACTAAAACAATAGTGACGTGTAACTGCAATAAATATTTCATCAATAGCAACAAGAACATCGTTCAATAAAATATTCAGTGGTTTCACTTAAATGCATTAAATGCAAACTGCCATGAGAGCACCTAACAAATATCCTCTGACTAATAAACAGCCTGTCATATCCATGGATAATGGAATGTGCTAAGAGTAACACACAAACAGCTGTCTCACAACAGTGAAAAAATGAGTGCAGAAATCTATTACCTGTATGCCTGTATAAGTGATTAAATTCAAAGTAAAGTTTTTTTTCCACTTCTCTCCTGGTCTTTATTAAAAATAACTAATCAGTTTTAATTATGTCAATGAAATTTCTAATGATGAATATTTCTGGATGTCCTTTCATTTCATGACTAAATTGTGACAACAACACAAATCGAAAAAATATTGACAACAAAAATTACGACAAAATCTCATTATGGCCTGACAAGAAAAGATGAGATGAAATAGTTAGGTCTGTTTGGGCAAACAACCTAAGTTGGATCACAGTAATTAGCCATCTCAGAGTGCTAATAAATCTAACTGGCTTAAAAAGAAAGAGAAAAAGACTGATCACTCCCAATGAGGACAGAATGCACTCTTGACTAAGGACGTATGGATAAAACACAACCAATTTCAATAACGTGTTGATTCCCTTTACGGACTAAATGCAGGCTAATATTAGTACAAAGTTAGCTCAAAGTTATGTGCAGATTCACAGCTCATTGCCTTGCTCTGTTAAGATATTGTTAAATTTAACAGTAAATATTGACTCCTTCTAAAATACAGTTCATGATTTCTTATGGCTCGTACACAGAAACTAAGTAACTAACAAATAAGTCAATAATGATTTCTGCATTCGTTTTCATATGATATGAAAGAATGTGCCAGTAACACATGTAGTCTCAGCCTACATGACTAAACACATTTCAAGGTATACTTACTTATTATTGGAATGTTTACAGCCAGGAAAAATATAATTCAGCAACAGCTAATACAGTATCATGAGACTGTCTGAGAAAGCTGTGACTTAAACACTGACTAAATTAAAACTTCTTGTCAAAATTAACACTATATTATCAATTACAGTCGATTAATCGACAGAAAGAAAACATTTTAAGGTGATGCATTTTTCAGCTTTGTCTCCCAGCCTTAGATATTACAGTATGGTTATGTCTTGAATGTGCCAAGTCGCAGAACTCAAACACAACACAGGCGGCACATTTCCCTATCATCTTCAATTCACCTCAGTTCCTCAATCAGACTGAACATCTGAGGAAACGACATCTGAGGGAGACTTAAGCTGATGAAACGTAGCTATCAGGATCTAGACTTCAAGTAAAGTCAAGATGGTCAATGTTAAATGTAAGGGAAATTACTTGGCTAGACCCATTTAAATAGCTAATAAAACATGAGTTTGAGACTGTCATAAAGCAGTCATGTTCAGACTTAATTTTTCTTCAAAGGGTAGGATGGCCCTGGACTCATCAGTATTTGTCCTTGTTTTCCACTACAGATGGACAAAACATAGGGGAAACATAATATGACAAAGAACAGTCTTCACATCAATACCAACATCCATCAGGGAGATCAAAGTCATATAACTGTGTCCTCCTACCAGTCTGGCTTTACCTTTCATTATCAGCAGGCAGGAACTTTGAAAACAAGTTCCTCAGTGCTATGTATCAAGCAAACCTCTACCTGCATCCCCTCTGCATCTTTTACGTCCAGCCTATTAGCCTAGCTCACACCATCAAACCTGCTTACAACATAGACAACTCAGCTTCCCAAATTTAGTGGGGGTGATTTGTGGCGGTGTGTAAATTGGAAGTTGCGGGTCTGAGTCAAAGCAGAGTCATAAATAGGAGGCAGGAGAGGACGACAGCACTCTGCCAGATTCGGGAGATGGGGTGGAGGTGGAGGGGGTTGATGGAGGCCAACAGCCTCAAGTAGATGAGAAATGCATCCTTAATAACTCTCTCATCAAACATATCATTCTGCTCACTCCCCAAGCCAAGGTGTAAAATAGTAAAGCGGGGACTCAACAGGGAGGCAGACAGACACTTGAAGATTTGGGTCTGAACTGTAGCCCTGCAGTGACGGTTTCAACATGCTGCCTTTTACTGTTGTCGAAAGAAACCTCATTACTTCAAATTAATTCAGTGTTGAAGTGTGTTAAACTTGTATTCAGACTGTTTGTATATAAATATATATACATCCCTGACCCTGTGTGAAGGTTCGCCTCCAAACAGAAACTGCAGGCCTGTCTAGCTTAATGATTCTCTCCATGTTGAAATGATGTGCACAGGGCTCAAAGAAGTGTAATACTTGGTGTCTCAAGTTTGGAGGGTGGTGTCTCTTTATAGTCTTTCAAGAGTAGAAAACACGAGAGCAATTGTGTGAAGAATGTAGTAAACTTTGTATTTTAGCTGCTCTGACATAGGCTGCAAACATTAGCATGGCCGGCTGACTAACGCTAGTAACATTTCCTCCAGTAAAACCTGTGCTAGATACAGCTGCATCAACAACCTAATGACTAATTCCCACAAGGGGTTAATTTGGGTTGCGTATCATACCATCGATTATTGTTATATGGGGGTTTGAGAAGGAGGATGTAGGCTGGTGCAGAATCAAAGTGGGCCAACAACGATGCATCTCCTGGGTTAGCTCAGCTCTTATTTAGTTATCTGTCTGAGGGTATTGTAGTCCAACTGATCTGGCTGGGTGACAGTCTCAAGGTCCACTGCACTTAATCTAATCCCTGCACTTCCTTTTCCCATGATTGGATTTCTGTCTCCTATTGTATACATATACATGGCGTATTTAACTATCTGACCAAAGTTTGCTGAGATGTATCTTAAGCTGCAGTGTTTCATTCATACATCCTTTTACAAGGTTCATGTTTCAAAATGTGTCAGATGGAAACATTAAAAAGTCAGCTGGGGACGGACTTCTCAGTTTACTCAAAGAGTTTAAGCATTAGCATTAGCTTACATTAGCTAGCTGCACTTATGAAATCTGCTAATGACAGTCATCATTTCAGTGGAGAAATTCCCCAGGCATCATCTAGGTATGAGAATTTGCTTTTGTTTACTTCTCTGTTGAACCAACTACCTAGCATTTCAAAAATGAAAGCTCTGTGGTTTGCTTTCATGATTCTTTTTTTTGTTTTGTTTTTACCCGCACAAACAAAGTTAGCAGTGCTTTTTTCAGTCTTGAATTGTATCTGCAGGTATTCTTTTTAGGCTGCATTCAATCCCAACAACCTTCACCAGCAATGCAGGGATGACTGCATGTAACCTCAGAGGCAAAACCCAGGGCAAAAATTGTTCACAAAGCACTGACTGCTGTTTGTTTCACTTCCTGTTTTGATCGCACAGTGATAACTTAAGGTAACTCAGATGTGCATATGACGGCAGGACCTGCAAAGACAATCAACCTTAAACTATAAAAGTGAGGGTGACAAAAATAGGATTTTGAAAAGTGAAGGGGACATGTCCTCCTCATCCCCTGTGGAAATTATGACCTTGGTTCAGACCATTATTTCCCTGTTCAAAAACTCAAACAGATTTCCTGCACACTCTCATTTTTCTTTCTGACAGTCATGAATTGAAGTCCCACAGGTTGGAATAAGCGTGATATTTTTGCTCAATATCAATTTAACTTCTTTGCTTCATTTAGTGCCACCTACTGAATCTAACCTTCATCCACTCACATCTTACCAGTTACTCTATTTTCAGGAATTTGTTTGGTGTGATTGCAAAGTCTTTATAAGAGATACAACATTTCCACAAAAAGAGCAGCTCTGTATCTCTCAGTATGGTTACCCAACATCCCATTGCTCCATAAGGCTCAAACTAAGCCATCACTGCTAATCAGCATGAAGCTGAAATGTTACCAGAACACGTGAAATGCTGAGTCAGACCAGGGTCCCCCGGCTCATTCTAATTCCTGTGTCAGAGAGTGTCTGTGTTTGCTTAAATTAATGTGCATGTGTGAATACATCTTGCTCTGGTCTGCAGATATCCATAATGTATGAGTTGACACTGTGCACGTTATTGTGTGTGTGTGTGCCCTAGTTTGTGTGTTCTTGTACTGTGATGTGATAATGCATCAACATCTGACATCTGTGTCATACGTGTGCGTGTGTGCATGTGTGCATGTGTGTGTGTGTAGTTATCTGCACAGCCCATCCCTCCAGGGGACCATCACTGTGTGAGTGTATGAGTAAATAATAAATTCAAGAAGGGTGGGGAGATGAGAGGCTGCGACCACCAATCGATTCCTCTGCTGTTTCTCAAATTAAGAGGGAGGGATGAGTCTGAGGGCTGGACAGAGAAAGAGAGGGAGACACAGAGAGAGGTGGTGGTGGTAGGTGGGGCCAGAGAGCATTTCAGTGTAGAAGGGGTGAAGGCAGAGAATGAATAAATGTACACAAGCATGGATGAAAGCAGCCTATCCAGGTACTTTGCTTCTGCGTCATGCTTCCACCCTTTTTTTGGTGAAAGCCACCACTCTAATTTGACTGGTGGTAAATACAGATTGATCCTTCCTAATTCTCACTCCTTTTTGCTCTGTGCTCCAATAACAATTGAGCAAGCTTGATACCTTGGTGAACGTTCTCCTTTTTTCTGTTGAAGTGACCTATGGGATCACATCTTAGCTCGCTAACAACTGGTGTAGATCAGCCCTCTAGTTAGCTAGCGTTTTGTTAACATTAGCTAATTTAAGAAGTGAATACATGTCACTTTTGACGGTCCCCCAGCAACGTCTTTTAATCATCATCAAAACATAGTTTTCTTTTCAGCATAGACAAGCCTAGCACATAGCGTATGTAAGTAAAACAACAGGGAATGGAGAAAGCTGACGGACTAAAATCAACTATGTCTACTAATGGTTTCAATCATTTTAACAGGCTCAATCATTAACAACGAGCCTCCTCCTTGCAGCTCAGCCGCTGCTGTAAAAACTGAATCATTGGGGAAAAAATCCAAAAAGTGACTTGTGTTTTTGGGAGACTTTATAAAACATCCTGCTGATGAAGAGAGTTAACAGAGCAGATGCAAACAAGGAGAAACAGAGGGAGGTGGGCAGGGTGGGCCCTGGCGTGTGTGTGCAGTAACCAGGGGTGTAGGTGTGTGAGTACGGAAAAGAGAAGGGAGAAGGAGAAATGCAAAGTGAGTAGATTTTAAGTAGTTTGTGACTAAACACTAAAATAAAGGGGAAAAGTAAAATAAAAATGATGAAATAAGAAATAAATAGAAAACAGCTAATTATAATATAATGCTGTTGTATTATTTATAAAATCCCAAACCCACAGAATGCCACAGGTAAGCAGTCATTCTGTGGGAAACACTGCTCTGGCCAGTCATATGACTAATTATGTTACGTCTTTGGCGATTCACGATTAGCACTGTTACACAGAAAAAATTAACTTAATTCTGAAGGTAGGTGTTTTATGGTAGGGCCATATTTTTCAGAGTAAAATCTTAAATTATGCCTTCACTCTTTTCTGATTCTCTTTAATCTAAAGGCACATTCAACACGTCATTTACTCATTAACACCATCTACAAGCCTGTGACAAAGTGTTTGACACAGACACAATGACTGGATGCCTTTACAGCACTTGTTTGTCACCCTAAGGGGGCGTGGTCGTTCTCAAGACAGGGGCGTGGTGTATGGATGCTCTCATCCATAGGAAGAGATAGAGTAAGAAATGGAGAGGTGGAGAGAGACATAGATACTGTAGCAGAGCGTGAGGGAGGTGAGTAGAGTGAAAGACAGCCAAATGCCGACAGGAGTCCAATTAAGTGTCATCCCAGTGGAGGCAACCGTCCCATCCCCATCCTTTCTTGCCAGGGCAATGTGGCCTCAGCTTCCAAGGACACACTGCTCATCACCACATGGTGTGACACACAGACACAAACCTCATCACAGATTCAATACAGGCACCAATACATATGTGGTTACCAAAATTTCATCAGAGCACAAAAAACATCTTAACAATTTTGCCACACAAATAGACATCCACACACATCTGTGATCGTGCATGTCTCCTGAGGGGCTCAGCCTGTGTAGGACCCGGGGACGAATTGGTGCCAAAGATGGCTGGCGCCAGCAGCTACTGGTCCCTAGGTGCAGATCTGTGCCAGGGGCTAACCCACTCATCTCTGCTTTGCTCTGCTCTGCCCACCCACCAGCTGCTGCCCAGGGGCAGCACACACAACCCTGGAGAGAGCTAGACATCAAATACAAACACACACGTGTCATGACTCCATGCAAAAAGAAGACACATCCACCCACGTATACACGAGCACACACGAGCACACAATGAGACACACGTAAACAATGTAGCCCATGTCTCACACAGGCAGGCGGTGGCCTTGGGGACGGCTCACTGTCTCTTAGAAAAGCCTGGTTAATGAGTGAGGCCCCCGGCTTGAGTGGCTTTGGACTATAGCAGAGCGGTGTGACTGAATGACTGACTATGGCACTACAGTGGGATTAGAGGGATGCTTCATATTGACATAGAGAACAAATCGACAGACTCTAATAATTCCCTTTCACATTCTGCGGCAGTGTGAGAGGAACCAGCAAATGGAAGGGAATAATAGAGGTCGAGGCAGACGGTTCCCCTGTGAGTGCTTTTGCCCCCCAGACAGCACAGTTCACAGCTCACACACGCAAACACGTTAATGCACACATCTGTACACATGAGAGTGCACACATTGACAACACACATGCACTCAACAGAAACAAGTGATCCTTTTGACTGCAGGTGCTGCGGTCTGAGTTAGAAGAGAAAAACACAAGAGAGAAACAAGATGGGCACATATAAAAGGCAGAGTGAGACAGACAGATAGGGAGGAAGGGGATGGAGGGAGAAAAAAGAATGTGTGAAAAGAGAGCCAGACTGGTTTTCGACATGTGAAAAAGGAGGAGAGACCCTGTTATAAATTTTCTGGGCCTGCCTTAGATTTAATCTGGCCAGGGATGCAAACAACACGCCGGCCCAGCCTCAACAGGGTGCTGTGTGTGGAGTGTGTGTGTGTGTGTGTGTGTGTGTGTGTGTGTGTGGGCGGCTGAAGGATTGGTTGCCAGGGAGATTCTGACATATCGGGCCCCACTCCCTGCTGCCCTCAGTTTAGCCTCGACAAGTCAGAGAAAACGCTCTGCGGCGGCCCGGCTAATTTACAATCTCTCTCCTCCGTGTTCCCTCCCGCCTCTGTCTCTCGCTCTTTTTCTTGTTGTTGTCTTTCTTTCTCTGCATCAAAGTTGTAGGATTTGTCATTTCTACAATTTGTTGTTCAAACCATAATAACTTTCTATCTGTACCTGAACAGCTGCTACAACTGAACAACTCATTTCACCCTCCCTTTTGTCTAAACTCCTGCTGTATTTTTTTCTCTTTCTCACCAGGGTTGGGTACCATTCACATTTGAACTGGAATTTGGTTCCGGTACCCAATGATACCATTTTTTTTGGTACTTTACTCTGTCTGCAATAACAAAAATGTAATTTCAGTAGTACAAAAAGTCCAAACTTAATTTAATTTCAACATTTCTGCTTATTTAGAACATTTTAACCACATAAAAATGAATGGATTGCAATCAACAACTACTGGTTTCATGCTAAAGTTTCTGACATACTAATGAATCTTACATTCTGTTTAGCCATTGACTGTAAATAAAGATGGACAACCTGGTTTCACTTCCTCCCACTGTAGAAAACTTAAGCTAAATTATCCTGCATACAAGTGCTGCCATCTTGCCCTGGTGACCTCATGTGGAACCAGAGTCTGCTGAGTGGTGATCAGGGTTGGAGCCATGCTCACACACCTGGCCGACTCAATCATGACGTGAAACCCCCTTTTTATAGCATGAAATAACTACTTAAAACAATCTGATGATAAAAATGAGGACTTGAACAAACTTCAGTGTGACATCAACTACCTAAAATGACAGAAACCATCTTTGGGAAAAATTGATGTCACTGGACATTGA
The DNA here is from genome assembly GCA_027495735.1 of Lutjanus campechanus. Classification (NCBI taxonomy): domain Eukaryota; kingdom Metazoa; phylum Chordata; class Actinopteri; order Lutjaniformes; family Lutjanidae; genus Lutjanus; species Lutjanus campechanus. Next base: position 12,775 of record JAJHUR010135888.1, on the reverse strand, counting down.
TGTTTAGTTTGTCCTACCTATTAACACTGGGGAGGCAGACTTTATGACCTACACTGCAGCCAACCACCGGGGGGGGGGGGGGGGCGGGGGGGGGGGGGGGGGGGGGGGGGGGGGGGGGGGGGGGGGGGGGGGGGGGGGGATCAAAATGCCTTGGCTTCATTTTTGGGAAACTCATGTTTCTAATATATGTCACTTAGCATGTTGCTTAGTAATTTTGGATGCAGCCAGTTGCTGAGGATTCGCTAATGCGAGTAAACATACTAAGCCTATATAAACAAGACAGTGAAACAGTCGAGTTATCTCAAATAATAACATATCCAACAAGCTAATTAATCACCTGAAACTGTTGACAAAATTGTTGATGCCTCACTTACAGTTTTGTTGTCCGTGGAGGGTTAAGTTAAGCTTTTAAACTTACAATGGACTAGCTTCAGAAATGCACGTGTTACCTTCTGTTGCTGCAGGGGACTTTGCTTTCAGGCTACCAAATCTATATATTTTGTGTTTGGTTAGACATGTTAGCCTCACCAGCTTTGCATTTTGCAATGCAGCAAGTGTTGTCTGTGTCGTGTTTGGAAAAGACCACAAGCTGAAGGGGCAATGCATCTCTACTTACTCTGCACCCAGATGTGCTCCCTGGTGTTGAAGTTTGTCACCAATTGAACTAACATGAATCAGAATTCAGTGGTGGGGATGTAACTCTGTCAGTACCCTTAAAAGTATCGCATTTTGTGCCCAACCCTATTCCTAAGAAGGATCTATCCATCCTTTCCTCCATTCCTTTACTTTACTCTCCCTCTTAGGTAGGCTGATGTGGTTGGGACCTGTTGTTCTCATCTGGTGACAGCCAAACAGGGCCTGTTGTAATTAGTGTGGAATTCTAATGAGCTTATCAGGTCAAAAGCAGCTTAGTCCTCTAGGACCCTAGCAGGGTGGAAATTAGCCCCGCTCTCTCGCAGACAAAACACACACACCCGAACCCATATTACACAAAAACACATTGTGCATACCGATGATACAAGCCCGATTCATTAACAAACACTCGCTGACAAATTCAGCCTCACCCTCTCCTCTCATAAAGGGATTAGCCCACTTTACATCAGTCAGTTAACAAAAAAGCGAATTATTAATGTGAGTGGCAACAACAACAAAAAAGGCAACAGCAGTAATATGTAGGGCTGTCATTGTGCTAAATAAACAAGTAGCTGGAGGGGGGAATATGTCATCTGCAGAGAGGGATGGCAGAGAGAGACAAATGAATGAGCACGTGTACATGTGCAGATACACACACATGCACACAGTGACCACAATCACACAGAGAAAAAGCATAAAGTTTTTGCTTCCTCTGTCATGGTATGAAAAGGAGGGCCTGGCTTATTAAGAGCTGAAAACATCACACTCTCATCTCCTTCTCGTGGTCAGCAGTGTGCCGCAGTGGATGGGCAGAGGCAGCCAGACAGCACCTATCTCTATTAAATATCTCCGCAATTAGTTCTGGGAAAGTTGCAGCGATACGCAGAAAGCAGAGAGGGAAAGGCGAGGTACATTGATTAAGCACTGCAACAGCTGTACCAACAGGATTATACTCAAGAATTTTAATCGGACTTGTCAGCCATCTTCAAATATGATAAGATGCCTGCCTTTTTTTTCTTTTTTTTAGAAAAAAATGTAGATAGCTGAAAGCACTCTGTGGACAATCCAACTGAAATTAAACTTCATTTTGAAACCAAAAGAGGGAAATATATTGTATCTAGTACAGTTGGACTTTAAGGGTCTGTGAGAAGTCAATCATTCTATGTCAGTGTGTAATGGTGGAAGAATTGAAGACAGTAAAAGATTATGGTAGAACAGGAGGGGGTGGGAGGGATAAAAAAAAAATCTAATTCCTATGTTTGTCGCTGTTGCACAGCCTTCCATCTGTTTGATTCCAGACTGGTTAACATCCAGTCACTCACTGTGATACTTCTGGATGCGTGTATGCTTATGTGTGTGTAGTGTTTCCCAGCCAGGAGAAAAATGGAAAGACAGAAACTCCTACACTCAAAATGTTTAGATCTTGAAAACAGAACTGTCAACTGTTGTTGTTCCCAGATCATACTGACATTGTGTTTGTACTGTACAAGTCAATAGATAAGTAAATTATATCATACGTATCGTATTTCAATGAACACCTCCGGTGCACAAACATCCATTATTTTATATAAAGAAAAATACATACCATTAACAGGCATTTATACCCCTCCTCCTCCAATACATCGATAAATAGGCTAAACTTAAAGCTCCAACAATGACAGGAGCTCATGACGACGGCAGAAAACAGTTGTGTGTTTATCTCAGACATGGCAGCAGAGCTGAGCACCTCTCCCCAACCACATGCTTATTCAATTACTTCTTGCCTCCATACTGTAAAATGTTAAAGAACATTGAATTACATCATCTGGCTTGTAAAGCTGGTGTAGGCAGTATATTTTTGGCGTCAATGGGCAAAAGTTCCATAATAACCTTTACGCATAATGTAATTCAAGTGGTCTGAGAGAAACTTCTTCTCCTCCTCTTGGCTCTGTTTTCAGGCCTTAGGCTTCTAGCCCGTGACAGGAGACTGGCCAATCACAGGTCGGTAAGATGGTTGATTGGTGAGTCTCATTCCCAAAACATTTGACAACCTGAAAATTGGACACAATGATCAACCAATTTCCCCAGAACTGTTATTGGAGCCATATAATAGCATGTTAGCCAACATGTTCTATCACTATTTATTGTCTTTTTTATTGATGTTTCTCTATGTTTTTGCTATCCACTTTGCTGCTGTAACACCGGAAAAGTTCCTTTTGCATGTCTAATGAGATGCCGACAGGTTTGACAAAACGGTATTGTATGACCTGGGAATGAGAACGGGTCGGAACTGTGAAGTAATATGTTCGAGGTAGCAAATAACAGCCTTTGTTCTGTCTGAAATATGGCAAAACCTGCTGAAATAAGGAAAGTGTATCAGCAGGCACACAACACAGGAAATCAAAATAGAACTGATCAGCTACAACATTAAAACCACTAATGGATAAAGTTAATAATATTAATTATTTTGTTATAATAGCACCTGTCAAGGGGGCTGATATGTTAGGTAGCAAGTAAAAAGTTAGTTTGTAAAGTTGGAAGCGTTGAAAGAAGGAAAAATGGGCAAGTGTAAGGATATTTACGACTTTGACCACAGCCATATTGTGATCGCAGATCAGCAGGTCTTTTTGGGTGTTCCAGTGGTTACTACCTTTCAAAAGTTGTTTAAGGAAGGACAAACAGTGAACTGACAATGGGGCACGGATGCCCAAGGCTTACTGAAGCTTGTATGGAGAGAAGGTCAGCCTGTCTGGTCTGATCTCACAGAAGAGCTACTGTAGCACAAATAGATGAAAGAGTTCATGCTGGCTACGATAGAAAGGTGTCAGAACACACAGTACATCATAGCTTGCTGCGTATGGGGCTTGCTTAGCCACGGACTGGTCAGTGTCAACAATCAACAATGGGTACATAAGAATCAGAGCTGGACAAAGAAGCAATAGGAGAAGGTCCCCTGCTGTTGGGAAGGTGTTGACTTGGCCTCCAAACTCCCCAGATCTCAATCTGATCGAGCATCTGTACAATGTGCTGGAACAACAAGTCTGATCCATGAAGGCGCCACCTCACAACTTACAGGACTGGTGCTAATATCTTGGTGCCAGATACCACAGGACGCAATCAGAAGTCAGAGCAGTTTTGGTGGCACGAGGTGGACCTACACAATATTACAATATTAGGCAGGTGGTTTAATGTCTTGGTTGATCGGTATATTCTGTAGCATGAACACCAAAACTTAACTCTTAATTTTTTTGGTTTAGTCTCATGAGAGGGTCTCGGTGCAAAGCACATTAGAGGAGTCTACGTAGGCCATTCAACCTGCCTTTAATAAGATGTATCAGAACTTTACTTGATCATTTGAAAAACACATTGTTGTAAGGTTGTCACAGTAAAATCTATGTAAGCCAGTTAATTTTTCTACAGTCCATTATGATCGTAGAGAAATCTGTATTTATGTAAGTGAAATTTACATATCAATCCAGTGCATCTGCAATGGTTTCTTCTGGTATTAATAAAAATCCTGGCCTTGATGGCCAAAGAGAGAGCAGAAAGGACCAGACATAAACTGAGAGCCAGAGAAAGAGAAAAAGAGCAAGAGCAGCAGTCTTCCAAGGTGAGCGACACAGACAGACCCTGGCCATGGACCCTGAGAGTTAATGAAGCAGTCCGTCCCTAATATCTCCGCCTGCATCCACTACAGTACAAGGTAACAGACAACCAGACAGTCCTCCTCTACTCTCAGTCCTCCCCATTGCCCTGAAAACTAATCCTGCTCACAACTCATCCCTCACAACGCACACTGTAAACCACACCTGCCTCTGTTCCGGACAAAGGCATAAATCTGCCCTTGTTTCCAGGTAATAAAGAACTTCTGATATAGCAAGAGAGCAGCAGAGAGAAAGAGAGAGAGTGAGAGGGAGTGAGGGAAAAAGGCGTGGTGGTGGTGAGGCTCTAAATATGAGCTGCAGTGGTGAAGAAACAGATTTATTAAGGGAGTGAAAAAACTTCCTGACTAATGAAGTGAGTAAAAGATTCATGGTGCTGATGCCACGTGGTATAATGGTCAGGACGAGTGAATTGCAGACAGAAGTCCAACATAACTGCAAAATAACATGAGAAATTTGAAGTCAGACAAAAACTATGAGGTAGTGAAGACAAGTATCTTGGACACTGCAGAAAACCTGTAATACTAAACTGTGGAGTCTAGCAGCAAAGTCAGCAAATTAAGAGTTTAGTAAATTTGCCTCTTAAATGTCAGATTCAAACAGAGGTGTTTTGGTGCCAACTTTACAGACTTAAAATGAAGAACCAAGCACCTTTTTTATTAACTTGTGAGGCAGCTGGATTCGCAAGATCACAAGATCACAAGATCACGCAAGAATCCATCTTGCTAGGCTCCAAGCTATTCATGTCCCCAGCAGAGGAGGTGAGCCAATCAACATCCGTGGATGACTACTAGGACTACTAATAATATCAATTTGTCAATCTGAGCTCTTACTCTATGCAATGGGTGTGATGGTCACATTTTCTTACTACATTGTTTTTATTTTGAAAGCTGGATGCTCAAAGCTATTTTTCTACCTATTCTTGCTAGACAAGGGGTTTTCAAAGTCTGAGACTGTGGGCATCCCTTCAGACAAAGCTTGGTATGTTCTGTAGATTTGCTTGGGGGTTTTGCGTTGGTTGTAGCGTGCTAACTTCTCTCAACCACGATACAGAAAAGGTTAAATCACACTTATCACACTATTTGAGGTCTACTAAACTGACTTGGCAGACTTTTTGGAGACTCCCTACAGCCATACAAAAGCCGATCAAGTTATAAGAGTGTCTGAGACAAGTGGATATTGCCTTACTACTGCTCTTCCCCTGGGGAGGCTTAGTTTCTGCAGTGCCTCACACATTGTATCTGATAACATTTCCGCTAATATCAATATTGTATAACTCGTACGGTTGTCACGTCTCATTTTTCTCTGTTTCATCAGGAAAATAGGCCTGATGAATTGCATTTCTTGGGAAATGACAGCACTCTTCCCTGAACATATCTGATCTAGTTTGTTTCGTCTTTCACACCTTTGCACCAGAGCGAGAGGGTGACTTTGTTGTGCTGTGTTTGATTTATGTCTACACAGGCATACTCATATGTCCATCTGTTAGCACAGGGGTTTGTGAAAGAATAGCTTTGATTTCCTCCCTGAACCTGTCTCTTTTCACCAATTCCCAACACAAGCTTGTCTAATACTGTACAAATCATTCATCATCACAATCAAGCAGGCATGAAACACAAGTCAATATTAGACTTCCTGGTTCCTGTGGAGATACAGTAAAGTAAAGTAACAAAGATGCACAAAGGTTCAGTCTGTCTTTCTCTCCTGATGCCAGCAGGATGACCAGATGTCCTGAACAAACCAGGGCAGTCCTGAATTACAAACAGTTGCACTGAATCCCAAATCCTGACCTGTTTGTCCCAGAAATTTGTTATAATAATAAATAACATGAACAACATATGAACCTGTAAAAATATTCTGATCAAATGACTTTTTGGCAATAATTCCTATTTTAAAAATGCCCTATCTGTGTTTTCACTTGTTTATTGCACTGATTAGGTCATGCACTGATCATAAATAACGGGTTGTTGATGTCATTTGACCCGTTTTAAACCAGATGATGGAGAACACAGCTGCCACTGCAGGAGGAATTTGTGATAAAAATATCTTAACAATGTGTTTGTATGCTCCTACAGCTTAAAGCGATATTCCACTTTGCCAGAATAAGCCACTCAGTATGTACTCACCACTATGCCAGTGTGATGATGGGTGAAGGCCTTCAGTTCACAAAACAATCCTGGAGTTTTAGGAGAAACAGGGTAGCAGCCTCATCCAGTACGATGGCAGTGAATGGTGACCACGGATAAAACGTTAAAAATAGCACACAAAACAAACACAAAATGTCTCCATCCTGCTTGTGTGGTGTAATCCAAGTGTCCGCAAGCCGCGACATTAAAAATTAACCGCAAAAGACGCCATTACGCCAAATGTCAACTGTAGTATGTAGCCGGTAGGATATAAACATGGCGTCGATCTTGCGAGACTTCGTACATCTCTTAATGCGAGATCGCCACCATGTTTTTAACGTTTTATCCGTTGTCACCATTCACTGCCATTGTACTGGATGAGGCTGCTACCCTGTTTCTCCTAAAACTCCAGGACTGTTTTGTGAACTGAAGATCTTCACCCATCATCACATCAGCATAGTGGTGAGTACTTACTGAGTGGCTTATTCTGGCAAAGTGGAATATCACTTTAATGACATTCTTCTTAAAAGACATTTACAATGACCGAACAGATTAGAATCTGCTGATCCTCATAATACTGATAACAAATCAAAGTCTGGTGTTACTCTAAATTACTGTATACAATTTATTGTATACAATCCGTCCCTAACCCTTGTCCTTGATTTCACCCATTCTCACATGGTAAAACATGGAAAAATTCAGAGAGGATTAAAGTAATAACCATAAAACATGACTTTGCCATCCTACGGGATGTTACTGGGATGTAGCAGCGTCCTGTTTTGTGGGCAATAAATTACATGGTATTGGATCGGTGAATAGACTTGCATACCTGCCGATACAATATCAGCATTTTAGACATTATCGGAAGCAAGCAACAACCCTAATGGGACTACCAACATAAACCACCACTAACACCACCACCAACACTAACACTAACAAAAAACAACATTTGCACTTTGGGACATAAAAGAGACTACTTAGTCAAGGCATGATGGGAAATGTGAGCCGTAATTACAATATTTTAGCATGAAGCCTCTTTCGATCCACTCCTGCGTGCCCTTTAAAGTTACTGCAATACAAACCTCTTCGTGAGGCGGTAGAAGAACTATTACTAATACTATTACTAAAACATTACACTCCGCAAATTTGATTATTGCTGTGATTTATGTTTTTGTGTTGTTTGCCAGTTTATAAATGTAGATGTTACAGCAATTCATGATGTATTTTTGAAAGTTCGGGTCCTGGGGGAGACCCAACTTTCTCTTTTGGGTCTCAGGCTGAGAAAGTTTGATCCATTTCGGACCCATGCCTCACAAGCAGGGTGACCACACATCCTGAAAAATTCAGGATAGTCCCAAATTACAATCAGATGTCCCGAATCACAAATCCTGTCATGTTTGTCCTGAAAATTAACTGTAATAATAAATAATATGAACAAAATATGAATCAGCGAAAACATTTAATCAATGTAGGCTACAATTCCTGCTTTTAGTTATTAAAATGTCCCATTTGTTTCTGTAAAATGTGTAAGAGTATTGCCAGTGTTTTCAATTGTGGATTGCACTGATTAGGCTATCATAAGAAATGGATTGTTGATGTCATTCAACCTGTTTTAAACCAGATGACAGAGAGTGCAGCTGCCATTGCAGGAGGTATTTGTGATAAAATATCTAAAAAAAATGTGTTTGTAAGCTCCTACAGCTTAGTGATATCTGCTTCAAAGGTGTTTAGAACAGACTCTGCTGATCCTCATAATATTAATAATGAGTTATCAGAGTCTGATGTTACTCTAAAATATTCTATACTTTTTAATCCTTCTGAAATGACACGCTCACCCCCAACTCTCCTGTCCCAAATTACACGCATTCTCATCTGGTCACCTTATGTAGAATGTAGGCCTATGTTAGATTCTCAATCATGCAACCACAACAGTTTTACTAGCGTCTTTCATTTGAATTAAACACAGAATACAACGCAGAATAAGACTGGAGAGAACTTGTTGATTTGCTAGTTTCAAATATACAGCCTGGTACCTGAGCAGATAGTTAATCTGTTTGCCTGTATCTCGTTGTTTCCTCCCTGCAATCTATTTGATCAGTTAGCCTGCAACATGTTTAATCAGCTCAATTTCCATTCCACCCCGGCAAAATCACATCTCACGCCCTGACGCCTGTCTGTCATTTCACTGCCATGTGTGGAACACACCAGGGATCAATCTTTAATGCGGCTAATGTCAGAGAGAGCGTTGAAGAGAGAGTGGGGGGTTGTAGGGGGGACACCGAGACAGAAACAGAGAGACCGAGACAGAGATGACAGGAGAAGAGAGACAAAGGCGAAAGAGAAATCGACAGTGATATTCTTGGACTGGATGTGAGGCGGTAAGTATGAGAGGCTGGGGGGGGAGGAGGGAAATGTCACGGCCAATCTCTAATGAAGGGCCTTCCGGGAACTATAGTTAGATAAATTATTTAAAGGCTTTCATTTAAAAATGTCCAAAAAACTGTGCTGCAATGATTTGCGCAGGGGCTGGGGAAAGGTCAGCTGTGTGTTGGGAGTGCTTCATTAACCTCCCACCACCTCCCTACCTCAATTATTTCTGTCAAAGAGCACCTGAGGGGGGGAGGGGAGGAGGAGAGATAGGGAGAAAGCGTGGCTGCTGTGGCCGAGCTGATACCACTGTGCTGCTGTGGCTGCCGCTCAGGATACGAGAGCTGAGGGGCTTCAACTGCGTTCAGCTTATCTCAGAACCTGGTGGCGGTCCATTCCAGGTGGAATGTTTGGGCGACTTCAGTGTTGTAAAATCCCCGGAGATGTGCAGGGTAAAGGCTGGATGAACTAGGATGTGTGCTTGTATGGCTCTGTGTGTGTGTGTGTGTGTGTGTGTGTGTGTACATGAAGAAGCGGGTAGGGAGGAAGCTGGCTCGTTCCCAGTCCTCGGGAGTGTTAAATGCTTTGATCTTGTAAAATGTTTTCTACAACCGTGGAACTAACAGAGCTGCAAGGAAGTCTGATTGCTCAGACATGTGCGTGTACACACACACTAACACACACACTCATACGAAGAAGTTACTTTTTCACTGATGCCCTTAACCACATACAGCAGCAGGTTAAAACTTTTTCCTCCTTTTCCACTTCATCACTTACCTCACCTCTCCCTTTACACTTTTCTTGACATTCCATATGTTGAAAAGCTTCTTTAAGGGCGAAGTGGATCTTTTTCAGCGTGTGAAGAAGAAAGCATATGCTTGTGTCGTTAACTCACACCCTCACTCCCTCTATACATGTATATAAATACTCAGAAATTCATTGGCCTATCTAATTTGTTGTTTCAGATGCCAAGATTTGTAACATATATTTATGTTTCCTTATTTAAAAACACACACACAAATAAATGGATTCACATTGAGAGAGGTTTATGTGTTCAACTGAATAGCATACTGATGATTTTACTATTCTCGGAGCAGTGGACAAAAACTCCTGAAAGGTCCTGAGTTGTTGCTGGAGGAAAGGCCATCAGTTCATTAAAATCAAATGGATTTATCCCCTTGAGAGTATGAGTGAAATAAGAAACGTTTCTTGGCCATTATATTTTGCTTTGTCCTGACATTTGAAAAATGACTTTTTGGCCTGATGGTGGAAAGAGGGGAACAATATCCATACCAAATTTCATGTCAGCCCAGGTAATCTGGGCAGTTGCAGCTCAGGATGACCATGGCACTGCAGGTAAGCGTTTGGGGTGTGGAGAGATGATCTTGGTCAACAGAAAACAACAAGTTAGTAACACTCAGACTAGCTTTGGGTCAGTACTGTATAGCTTGTGTACTTAGGCTGATTAAGTCACATCATCATGAGGCTGACATGAACCATGGCATAACCATTAGCCTTGTCAGAGATTTAGATATGCATACGGATACGTCTGCACCCTGTGTTCATTTTGTCCGTGTTTTTGCAGATTATTTACAACCTTCTCCAATATCACCATGTTCTTAACTTTTGACTCTGTCTTCTTTGGGGTAACTTTTGACTCTGAGCAGCGCCAAAAACACAAAGAAATTTAGGAGTGAATGGAAGCAGGAGTGTAAGTGGCTAGAATGTGACACATCTAAATACAGAATGTAGTGGACAACACAATTGTCACAGTTAAGGCTGTATTACGTTGTAGTAAACTACCTTTACGGTTTTTATTTTACGTTTAAATTTACATTTGGGACACTAAATTTGGGAGCTTGGTTACCTGTGTGGTGACTGTGTTAACTTACTGTCCCGGTGGCTAAAAACCAAGCTTCCAGCACCACATATTTCACCAGGATGTGTAAATGAGATTGAACTGATGTGGTCAGTCACTTCCAAGTTTATGAAAACACACCTCTGAGTGAAAAATGTGAAACCCTAAATGTGTTCTTTCAAATGTTCCCATGGTAGGACCACATATTAAACCTCTTTCTCTTTTTGTTCTTTGTCAGACTTGTTGCTCTGATCCCGTCCCAGTGAGGCAATAGCAGACTAATTGTCAGGCTGTTCCTCTAATGCCTGATTCTGGGCTAGGGGGCAGCTGTCGACTCCCCTGAGCTTGTAAAGAAGGAGAAAGTACAAGAGCAAAAGAAATAAAGAAAGTGGAGGAGGGAAAAAAAGAAGTAGACAGGGATGAAATCTGATCTTGCTAACATTCCCTGAAATCCCTCTAATTCTACAAGTGCCAAGCATGCAACTCTTCCAAAGACTGAGAACACGGGAAACTGAATTGCAAGGCACAGACAGGTGCTGCTCACACACATGCAGACACATCTACATCACATCGAAAAGGCATAGCAGAAAGAAGAAAGTGCTGCAATCTGACCCACTGATTGGAGGAAGTGTTTCAGTATTATGTTGTTCTTACGGCTTGAGATTTTGTATTTGTCTCAATCAGGCCTATTCAGCTGGCAAGTTTCTTCCACATAAGAGCCTTAATATAGGCCGCTACATCAAAGAGGTGACTAATCAGGCTGACGGAGTGAGGTGTCACAGAGTGTCAATCCTTCAGGGCCGCTGCCTGTCTCTCTGGGAGCCCACTCCATCAGTGCTGACCTCAAATAACCCAGCACGTACACATGACACATGCACGTGAGGCAGTGCACACAAAGCACGAGATACAAAGGTATAGACATGTACATAAGAATGCACATGTACACCCGTACTTACCCAAACCTTGAATTTAATCAATATGGAGAACCTTCCTTACCGAAATGAAAAGGAATGAATAAATAAGGGTGCTGTTGGGACCTTGTAAGTACAAGTGAGGGAGGGCATTTTCACTGTTCTGATTATTTAAACAAAATGTTGCATTGTTTGTGCAAGTCTGAAGTTAAAATTGGATCACAGTTTAAACTGGCGTTTGATGCAACAGAATGAAATTTCATCCAGGTTTTAAAGTAAAAACTAAATTGTTTTAAAGAGAGGTTTATGGAGAGGTTTAAATAGAATTTTTCTTAATTTCAAGCTAGTTTAAACATTTGGTGCAGCATAATTTAAAGTTAAACCATGATTTAATCAGGTTTTAAAATAATCCTTATTGATACTACCCAGCCATACTGTGTGAGTGTATGTATAGTGTTCTTATTCATACACAAACATAGTGTACTCATGCATGTTAACCCAGCATTACACATCTCACGGGGAATCAATGTGAAAGATGACTCGGTTCACCGATAGGCCTCTGTTGATGAGGGCTGGGAAAAAGAGGTAAAAAATGGAAACTCATCTTGATGTATTTGGGTCAATTTCACGTCCACAGCCGCTGCTTGGTCAGGCCTATTTCTAGCAAGAAGTGGTGGCGGTAATTAATGGGTGATAACGGACACATTTAATTGGCTGTAATCTATCCGATGAAGTGAGGAGCCTCCATTCTTTTAAGGACAAAGGCCCGCTGGGAGGGCGGAAGAATCTCGCCTCATCTGTAATGCTGCAGGCATACAGTGTAGAGTGGACCATATATCAGCATAACAATACTACAGCAAGTGTATGATGCTAAACAATTAAACCAGGCAGTACATTTAAGACAATGTAAATACACATCATTCACTGTGAGCATGACTGCATCTTCCCGCATGAACAAAGTGCAAACGCAACAAGCCAGGATAAAAACTGCCTGGTGCTTAACATAGAACTCAATAAATCAGTTCAAGCAAGCAATGCGCTGTACGTACTCATGGCTGCTTGGTTCTGCCCGAGAGCTCACTATACAATCTAGATCCTCCATATGATAGAGAGGAGAAAATAGAGTCTGCCAAACTCTCCTCCCAGAAGAGGGGCCAACACTTATTTGCATTGAAATGAACTGTCTGAGACATGTGTGTGTGTGTGTGTGTGTGTGTGTGTGTGTGCTGTCTCTTTTCC
>JAJHUR010135886.1:0-41332 GCA_027495735.1 Lutjanus campechanus | reverse complement strand
ATAGTTGGCGTCTTAATTTAGTAGTTGACCTCTGAGCGTTTAATTGACTATCATTGCAGCTCTATTTTAGTTTAATTAAAATGCTGTGCTATTGCAGTCATTCACTCGCTTCATTGCAGGTACTACTGATTATTATCTGCCAGACATATTAAGTACTGAGTAACTGATATGATGCGTTCAAGTGGCCCAGTTGAAGCTAGTTCAAATGGGTTTTGCATGTCTGTTGGCAAATTTAGCTCACAGAGAACCCTTTAATGAAAAGGAGAATTGCCTTTAATACCCCATGTTTAGTGGTTTGTAATAAACAGATGTAGCCCTATTGAGCAGGATTTAATTGATGATGATTTGATTAATGACTTGTGGTTCAATGTGGGTAAAGTTCTGTGAGGGGCAGGGTGAGAGATGTTTAAAATGAGAAGAACCAGCATAATTTCCCCTCAGCCTCTAACTTCCTCACCGCTGAACTTTATCAGTGTCACGCAGCAGGAGGAGCTACACAAGAAGCGTGGTTTGGGTTCTGCAAATAGCCACGAAAAGGAAGGAAAATTTAGGCCAGCTAACCACAGCTCCAGGAGGAGAGACTTTAGCTGTGGCTTAGTGCTGAGTCAGTGGACTGGGAGCCTGACTGCAGAGTTACAACATCAATCACAGTGGATTTCCTAACCAAAGGATGAATCTGAACACACTCCAAGACGGTTGAGTCACATTAGATTGAACATATGGTGAAAAAAACAAAAACAAAACAGAACAACACTGAGTAACAGCGAACGCAATACTGATGTAACACATCTCTACTATACCACTAACAACAGATCCTCTTTCACCGCAGCCATTCTGACATGAAATAGCAGGGTGCAGGTGTTACCAATGATACTAATTAAGGTCCCATTCCATTCAGGTCAAACAGAGTCAGGATGTTGCCACTGTGCATGCTGGCTCACTGGAAAGGCTCTGTTACACTAAATGGAATGGGACCTTTATTAATGTTACTAGAAACACCTGCGTTTATCCTCCCATTTACAGTTCTGAAGTGAATCCAATGCTTTTGGTGTATGAACAAGTACCTGCAAAACTAAACTTTTTAGCAGCACCTTTAAGTAGTCTGGTCTGCCGATCTATTATTTTATTCAATTTTATCAGGTTTTTATATTTTTATTTGTCAGCTGGTTTCAAGTATTACTTTATTTGATCTTATTTTTATTTTTCCTTCTACAGTAAATGGTTTTAATTGAATGAATGAATTCACTTTATTTACATAGCACCTTTCATACACAGAACACAGCTCAAAATGCTTTACGAGTCAGAGCAACAACAAAAATCACCCACAAAAACAATTTTCAAAAGTTTATAAAAACGTACACAAGGAGGAAGGAAAAAGAGAGTGTTACTATTAAAATGGAATCAACACAATTAAAAAAACAAACTAAACAAACTTAAAAAAAACAACACACAATTCTCATGTCTTTTTATTTTTTACTGGTCGATTGCTGGTCTTAATTTTTCATTCCAATTTTCTTAATGGTCTTTAAGTCATGTATTATTTATGCATCTGTTTTTAATTTGTTTATGTTTAACTATCCGCACAGATCTTGTGGCTGCAGCTTTCATGGCTCATAAAGTTTTGCACACTTGATGGCTATCATTTCATATCAATAAGGCTGCCGTGACAAAGGTCTACACAGATAAAACTGTTGACATGAATAACTGTCACATTCATGGCGCCTCAGTCTGTTTGAAAGAGCTGCTCCGCATACAAACACAGTCAGTAATCCAACACAGAAGAACCTAAATGGTAACATCAGCACCATGACGATGTTTAGCATGTGCACAACCTTAATTTAGCCTGTAAGCATGCAAACATTTGCTAATTAATACTAACCACAAAGGACAGCTGAGGCTTTTGCAGATATTTTGACAAAAAAACAAAGTATTGGACAAACTGAAATTGTATCCTTAGATGAAAACATGAATGTCTGTACCAAATTTCATACTGTAGCAATGCGTCCAATATTTGCTGAGACATTTCACTCAAAGTCACAGAAGTCCACCTCAAAGTGGCGAGAGAAGAGAAAACAGAGTACTGAGCTGGGCAACATATTTTTATCGATATTGTGACATGAGTCTAGATAAAGACATAAGCGCTGTCTTCTTGTTTTAAAAGGCTGCATTAATAATCTAATAAACTGATGTATTTTTCTGTTCTATTATTTGCTTTTAACCACTTAAATTTATCCACATTACTGCTGTTTTTTATTGAAGTATCTGGTCAGAGATATTCTGATATTTGTTTTTGTCCCCGTCCCATCTGTTGGGTAGTTTAATCTATAGCAATGCATCATATTCTACAAGATCATCATATGTTTGCACTATCTGAGAATTAACAGCATGTTATTTTAGAGAAAATGTGTATATTGGAGTGTATATTTATATATTGTGCATCATGGAATAGCCTGAGAAGATCAAGATATTACTTCTAAGCCCAGCGTGATCACCAGAGGTCAGTTACCTGGGCTCTGTGCAGCCTCTTGAGTTCCTCCTGCTTGGCTTGTCGTCGTGCAGCTTTCTGGACTCTTCGTGTCAGCTTGGCATTCAGCTCTTCCTCTGTGTAGGTTTTCTGGTGTAATAACAAAGAACGAGGGTCAGAGAAGTCTCATTCACAAGCTGATGATATGTGGAGTTGACTCCATGGGGCGCTGGCCAGGAGAGGAGGTTGGGAAAACTCTGATTAGACCTTGCAGAAGGTGAGGGACAATATCAGCTAGCACAATGAAATCTATTTTGGAATATCTAAAAATTCACTACACATCTACAGGCTTCTCTAGGCCTATAACTCTGTAACATAAGCCATCTTAGAACACAATGTGACACATACATCAACTTCACTGCCGCTCTCACAGTTATAATCCTTCTTCACATTATGGCATCTTCCATAATAACAGGCAATACAGTATGTGAATAAAGCAGGGATGTTTCCCCTGTTAGCTGACTTTCGAGGACATAAAAAGCTGGCATAAATCAGGAGAAAGAGAGAATAGTACTGAAGAAATACGTGTCAAAGTTATTCCAGTAGCCAGACTGGAGGAAAAATAGTGCCACAGTGACAGATAGGCAGGTTAATATCATACCAGTCAGAGAGGAAAAGACCCTGATGTCAAGGCACAGAGGTGTCACTGTGACCAGAAAAGTGAACCATGAGAGTCATGTTTGAACAGAGCAGGGAGTGAGTGGGCGCTGCTGCGGTCAGACAAAGAGGACGGTTAGTTTAAGGCCAGATGCACGTAAGGTGTTATTACTGGCACATGCGCAGAGGAGGGGGGGGGGCTGTGGGTGAGGGTGGTGGGGGTTATCAATGGGAACATATGTAATACTACCTTTGTGGCGTACGATCTCTTGAACGCCAGTGCGTGAGGGACATAAACAGACTTGGGGAAGACAAAACAAAAAGGGAGGAAAACAAACATGATACAGATGATATGATTAAATGGGTTAATGATTATGTTAAACTGGTCCAAATAAAACAAAAGTAACAATTTAGCTGGTACAATCAAAACAGGCAATGTTAATATCCCACACCAAAACACAAATGGCAGGGTGCAGCGACATTTGATACATCTATGTTAGAAATTAGTCCAACAAAACAACGATTACAAATCACATCGTACGAAAACACATTCTAAGGCTGGCTTTGCACTGTGGAACATTCACGCAGCTTTAGTTGGTTGAAGCTCAGTTTGGCTGCAAAAAAATAAATAAATAAAAATACACAACTACGTTCACACAACAGCCAATCAAAATGCTGATAACATGTTAGATAATGACATCAAACATTACTTATTCCAAATATTTCAATTACTTTTAACTGATTTCAACTTGAAAATGGCTCATCACCAAAATTAAGAAAATAATAAAATAGAAGAGGATGTTTTTGAGGTTTTCAGAAGGACTTCAGACAAGGTCAACAAGCAAACATGAGCGAGGCAAAGGCAATTTCACACTAATGCCACAAGGTGGCGATAGGGAGCTATTTATTTCTTTAATTTCCTTCAATCAAAGGGCAAATTCACTCACTTGATGCTCACTGGCTTAAGCTCTTTAAAAAGAGTGTGAAATGATCCATTGGTGTCTCTTTTGAGCTGCCAGCAAGTTATATTATTTCATTCAGCATATCAATAAGCATTAATGCACTGACAGCTCTGTTCCTGTTCGCTGGGACGGCCATTATTAAACAAAGTGGCTAGCCAGTGCCAGAAGAAAAAGCAATACAGCACGTCTGAATTGATATTATCCAGCAAGGAAAAAATATGGAAATTATGTTTCAAACAATTTGCAACCTGCAACTAGTTGCACGAAAGATTCAATGTGCAAAGCCAGGCAAAGACCAAATATTTTGGAGCCTAGTCTTGCCATAAAGACAGGTCTGCTAATACTAATTCTTCAATGATGTCTATAAGAATATATCTAATACACTCACAGATCTGAGAAGAGAACTATAAACCACACAACAGTCACTAGAGACTAGTCTACACAATTCTTCTGGGCTCTTATTGAATTACGGCCTGGCAGGCATGATACAGCTTTAACCTCCCGGTGCTGCAGCTGTAAAAAGTCCAAATTCTGATCGATTTTATCACTGAAGGACTACAAAATGTCAATTCAGGCTTCGTATACGTCGTCAGAACGAAGAAAAACAAAACAGGAGCGTGTCTGAGTTTCTTAGATGTGTTTACAATGCTTAATGAATTCATGCCTCTGGCCCTGAACTCGACTGTATCTATCTAAGCCACCAGAAACACACACACAGAGACTGAGCAGTAGAGGAGAAAATAATTTTGAATTTCAGCCTGACATAATGAATGCAAATGAATTCAAATAAAAGAACTCGTATTATAGAAATTTTGGTGTTTTTGTGGTGAA
Source organism: Lutjanus campechanus (assembly GCA_027495735.1). Taxonomy (NCBI): domain Eukaryota; kingdom Metazoa; phylum Chordata; class Actinopteri; order Lutjaniformes; family Lutjanidae; genus Lutjanus; species Lutjanus campechanus. Next base: position 36,418 of record JAJHUR010135886.1, on the reverse strand, counting down.
TTTCAAGCACAGGCTTAATCAGATCCACGCCACCTGCATTTTTAAATGAGCCCAGACTTTTGAAGAATTCACTCCTTTGGTGGTTTCACTGATGGGAATCATTATGATGTGCATTTAACATGTCATATTGTGAACACCTTGAAAATGTGTTTTTGTTACGATATGCTTGCATGATTTGCAATGAGAGCAAAAATGCAAACACTTTTGACTCTGACACGACTTTAAAAATGGATAAATTAAGTATTAAAGATTCATTTGAGGTCAGGCTAAAAGCCAGATGCAAGCTTTGTGAACTTACATATTATAGCGGTTATGTTTATATGAAATTCAAAATCATTTGACCCCTTTCTGCATAATACCTCTTCCTCGTCTTTCTCCTTTTCTCGATCAACCTCTTTTTCCCGCTCTTTTTGTTTATGCCTCTCTTTCACCCTCTTTCTGTCCTTTAACTCCCTCCTTTTCTTCTTCTCCAGTTTCTCCTCCTTTATCGCTTCCTTCTGCATGCCTGATACTAGGTCAAAGATGTCCATGTGCCGCTGGGAGTGGAAGAAATTATTTAAAGGAAAGTGAAACAGAAATGGATGTGATAGATGGTGATGTCTAGCCTCGCCAAGCCTGTCTGCAAACGTCATTCACTCCGGTCTGGCAAGGCAAAACAGGCATAACTGCCACGGATAGACAGTGTGAATTTTAAAAATGCTTGTTTTGTTACACATTACTAGATGAACATACCACCTGCTGGAAAGTAGTTTGTAAGGGTGTCTTGTCTGATTTTCTCCAAATTATCCACCAGAATCAGCTTTTGAATAAATCTGAGGTGAAAAACAGGCCGTGGAGTTTCAGGATCATGCTTCACTACAAGATCAAAAACTGTTGCTGTTCAAAAGGTTCAGAATTTTTCAGAGGTGGTGAGTCACATCCTCGTCTAACCCTCTCACTGAACTTTGCCGAAAGGTCCGTCTCTGGACAGCTGGTCTCACTAAAATGTCTAAATGATCTCAGACTGGCTTTGCGAGGCTACACATGTGTAAACACATAATGAGACAAAGAGGTGACATGTCTAATTGCATCTATTGTGACTTACATCTGCCTTTGACTTCTGGGAGGACCTCTCCAGAACGTCATCGCAGGACAGGTCGGAGTCCTCGGAGAAGCTCAAGTTTCTGCGTGATTTCAAGTCTGTAACAAACAAAAAGCAGAGAAAGAAATTTTATTTTTCAGATTAAAAGCTCAATGGGTAAATCTCTCATATTTTAAAATGATAACAGAAGACGTAGTTCGATGACATCTGAAGTACGGCTGATGCCAATACCAATATTATGTAGTAAAGAAAATTCTGATATCAATATCAGTTGATATTCTTTATTTATATATATATATATATATACTATAATCCTAACTGACATCATGGCAATGAAACTATGTGAATTATAAATTAAAAAAACACAAATAGAACAACTTGAATTAAGAGAAAGGTTCAAAATGCCACCTACAAAACTCAAATAAATTAATAAGTGAAAACAAGCTGCGTTATGTTTCTTTAAAAATATAGTGGACAAGATATATACACACATACTGGGGCTCCATATCATTTAAAAAATGATACCAGCAGTTCTCTTGAAGTGATATCGACAGAGTACTTAATTCAATACCTTTTTTGAACTTCCATATTTTCACCAAAGTCCTTCTTCACTCTCATACATATTTGATTCCACATCTCCAAGAATATATAGCAATTAGCAGCTAGCAAGGAAACAGATCATTACCCTGAATAAATTGCGTGTTTCTCTGGCTTTGAACTTTGTTGGAAACAACTCAACAAAATATATAACACAAGTCTAGTTGTTTTTAAACATTTTGATGCAAAAATGTTAAGTAATAAAGTTTTAATATAATAAACTAATATCAGATTCAAAAACTGTACTGGATCACCGTTCTCACCTGATGATCTCCCAGGAGGTGACGTCTTCTTCTTCCCAGAGTCCTGAGTGGTGGAACTCGAGGACGGCGTGCTCGGACACGATTTATCATCCTTCTTCTTCTTGTCCTTCTTGTACCCTGAGAAGACGGCCTTCCACAGTGACTTGTGTTTGGGCGGCGTCTCGTCCGTGCCGGAGAGCCTGCTGCTGTCGTTCTTGGCTTTTTTCTCCTTCTTGTTCTTGCGCGGCGAGAAGAGGGAACTTCGTTTCTTGCTCTTGCTCGAAGTGGAGCCGTCTGACGATGCCACCGAGCTGTCCAGACTCTTGTTGCTGCTGAAGAAGCGCTCGGGTAACGTCTCTGCCTTTTTCGACTCCAGAGCTTTCACGGCTGATGTCTTCGGCGATCCGGCTGACTTTTTGCTTTTTCCAGCAGCTTCTGGGGTTACGCTCCAGGCCACTTTGGGTGAGGCACCCTTGTCTGTGTCAGCTTCTTTCATTTTGTTGAGCTGCTTGGCCATGGCGTCTTTTAGAGCCTGGCTCTTCACAGACTTTTCTCTGGCCCTGATTCTCTCCTCAGCAATCTCTTTAGCCTCCGGGGAGAACTGAGTTGCTCTTGGGGTCTTAGAGGCCGGGTTGACGGGGATATTAGGTTTACCGTTTTCCATGGCTAGAGCCAGATGCAGAGGAGGTCTCTCCCTGCTGGGCTTGCTAGTGGGTGGAGTATAGTACCTGTTCATGCTCGTTTCTGGTGTCCTTTCATCGTAGGTCTCCTCCACGTCATCAGCAAACGGAATCTCCTCCACCGTCTCCACAAATGACTTCCTCACCTCCGCTGGCTGTGGCTTCTTCTTCTTCTCCCTCATGACAACCACCGGAGGCGATTCCAGCTCCGCCTGAGGTGAGGAGACCTTCCTGGGTGCGGGTTTGGGTGCAGACACGGGGCTCAGCTGGGTCCTCGGCGCGGGGACGGGACTCTTGGTTTTTGCTGGCTCTTTGGCACGCTCAGGTGGAGCTTTTTCTGTCCCGTTGCTCCAGGACACCTGGTGTCTCTGCTGCCTGAGCACGGCTGGAGACTGGTTAGCAGGCACAGGTGGTGGTGGGCTGGAGGGCGGGGTGAGCATGGCGGAGTCAGATGTGTTGTAGCTGTCGCTGTTTGCTGTCTGGCTCGTGACCATGCTCCCGTTCAACCCCAAACCGGAGCTGCTGCTGAGGTCCTTCTTATCAGAGCCGTTACTCTTAGGCTCCACAGGAACGATGGGGGTGATGACCTGACCCTCAAGGGTGATGTTGAGTCTGCGGATGACTGCGCGGCCAGTGAAGGCTGGCTTCTGTTCCTCAGACACCTCTGGAGACTGCGTCTTGACAGGGGTGGGCTCCTGCGTCGGAGCCTGAACAACACTCTTCTCTAAGTTTTTACTACTGCGGTCCAGAGGAGTAAGGCCGAGGCTCTTCCTGATCTCAGCACTCTTTAACCAGAATTCCTCAATGATATCTGTCTTTTTAGATGGAGTTTCCTCCAGTGAGGAGTCTACAGGCTTCGAGGGCTCAGGTGTGCTCCTTTCTGTTTTGGTCATGGGTGTGGAAGTGACTCCAGGAACAGGCTGAGTTCTGACGGGGGAGTCAGAGGTGAGGGGTGATGAGGGTTCCTGGCAGGGCAAAGGCTGAGCACAGATCGGGGACAGGGGGTTACCTGTGAGAGGGCAAATTGAGCGGTGAGGGTAGACAGGAGATTTCGGTGCGGAAGTCTCTGGTAAGGGGGTGGGCTGAGAGCGGATTGGAGAGGCAACAGGTGACTTGACAGGAGAACTGACGGGTGATCTGACAGGCGGCTCGATGGCTGGTTTGACTGTAGAGCTGACAGGTGATTTGGTGGTTGATATGGGTGGGGGTGAGACAGGGACACTGACAGGGGAGGGAGCAGCAGCAGGGAGTGTAGGAGAAGGAACAGAGGAAGGTTCCTGGACTGGAACAGGTGAAGGGCACGGTGGGCTCTTGGCGGCTGGAGGAGGAGGAGGAGGAGAGGGAGTCGTCCCCTCAGGGTTCGTTTCCTCAGGTATGAACGGCTCTGGGAAAAAGCGGGTGCCAGGAGCTATGTCCAGAGTTATCTGGAAAAGAAACCGAGATGATCTGGAGTTAGTCGGAAGTAACACAAGGTTCCCACTCTTGTCTAGATACTTTCCACAACTTTTCCAAGACATCTTCAGTGATAATCGGTATGGTGCTTGCACCATACACTAATATGTTCCTTTCTGTCAAAGTCTGATTTAAAAGACTCAGTCCTCGACAGCTGTGTTTGATGCAGTGAAAGCCTTGTGGTGCAGCCAAACTGTTGGAAATAATGGGTTTCAGAGCACACTGGTGTCTCTGAAAGAGCCTTTAGATTGTGACAGTCCCCGGGCCTGTTATTCACTCAGTTTTAGTCTCTCAAATGCCGCAGACACACACACACCTACAGCGCTGAGCTTACTGACGTTCACACCCCGTCTTTTCCCAACTTTGTTTGGTATTCATTATTGGCTTTTATGTAAATAGATTTATCAGTATTTGTCTTCAGCCTGTGTCTCATCTTTTTTTGTTCCATAACAAATTGGGGGTTCGTCCAGGATGACTACTTTTATTACTATCTCCTTTTGCAATCTCCTTTTTAATTTCTTGCCTTGTTTAATTGCTTGGTTTTAATATCCCTATTATATTTTTACTTTTCATAGTATTCCATCATTGTATTTTCTTTTGTTTCTACTGTACATATAAGTCCTTTGTGCTCTATGCTTCTTCTTCTTATTAGTTTATTATTTTATTCATTTCTAATCTGAAAATTGCCTACTGATAATAGACTGAACATAACTAAATGTTAAGAGTCAAGTTTGCCTGGATTATTAACTGCCAATGACTCATCAGTTTATCACACCAGACAGCACTTTAGCCCATTTACTATCCATTTTGGACAGCTAGCTGTCAGAGCTCTGATGGATATTCGGCTGCTTCAATGGAAGATAGGAGAATGTTTAAACAAAACACAACACGATTTTCTAGAACATTTTACTTTTTGATCAACTTCCCAGTGTTTTTCATGCATGGAAAATTGTTTTCCCAGGTTTTCCAGGACACTGGGAACCTTGTAACATCACACCCCTTTACCTTGAGAAGTGCTGAATTATCTCACCTGTGTTTCAGGCTCTGGAGATGGTTTGAGTGGGGAAAGAACAACATCTTCTTTCTGCACGGGGCTGACACTGGATGGTTCTGAGTGCACATACAACAAAAATGTTACTGCTTTTTATCTGCATATAACTCTACCAGAGCGATAGCGGAATTATCAGTGACAAGTACCAATACTGGAGGCCATGTTCAAACTTTCTGATTTCTTGTCTTCCTCAGGAAGCACTTCAGCATGCTCTGACTGATGCAAGCGGGCCTCAGCTTCTGCATCTGAAGGGATGTCATCTGGAAATTAAAGATAACATTACAAAATAGTACAAAACTGCTTTATAACTTTAATTATTTATATCCTTCTATTGTACTGTATTGAATTGCGAAAAGAATAGTTATCATTATTTAGATTAGTCTGACAGCTCACCTTGATCCATCTCTGTACCGGGCTCCATATCTGGACTGCCTGCTTCTGCTTCCAGATCCTCATCTTCACAGGGCTCTGGCATGACAAAGAAAAGGCAAAGAAAAAAAATGAGTCACCTGGTTACATTTTCTCTATTCAGGCAACACGTTTTTCAACTTTCTAACATCCTTCGCTGAACTTTTCTCAGAAATTCTTACTGCAGGCTTAAGTCTTTTTTTTTTCCTTTTTTTTTTTAAAGCACCAGAGTTCTAAGATCACTTAATGAAAAAATCTATCACAGCCAATTTTGAAGAGTGGAGAGCAGTTATAGGAAAATATAAATTGCTGGAAAAGGATGAAAAGCCTTTGAAACCAAAATCCATTTTTATTCTGAGGACAGCTTTAAGTAAAGTTTTCTGGCGAGAAAAATCCCACATTAGTTTAGCATACAAATGAAATCGTGTACAGCAGCTATGTCAATAATTATGAACAAAGGATGGGCACAGAGTGGCATTAGTAAAAAAGATACCATGCAGCTCTCCATTTTTGAAACAGCAAATGGATGGCATTTGAACCAAGCAAAGCAAAACCAAAATGTTAATGACATCAGTTAAAAGACGAGCAAGCAGTCCCTCATGTAAACAAAGAGAACTGTTCTAACAGAACTAAAATCGGGGACGACCCTCACAGTTAATTCATGCAATTTTGAAATAACAGCACGACCTTAAAAGTCACCTCTGCTAAATGCAATAAAGTAAGGCGATTGTTCAGGTGGGTGCGCAGGCAGATAGTGAGAGAACATCTGATTCTAGTGGGTCTGAGCACAAGAACATCTTTACTAAGCTTTTAACCCTGACCACAAGCGCTGCCTACGACACTGAATACATGTGTAGGACTCTCATTCCATTCATTCAAGTTTTTAAACAGTTTATAAAGTACCTCAACAGCTCAACTTTGTTTAAGTACAAGTGGCATTTAAGGGTTAGTTCAAACATGTAACAACAGTGAGAGCAGATTCCAAGTGAAATGTACCCCGCATTACCCATCAGGGCAAGAAACACTGCAGTGTTAAGTGTTTTCAAGCCTTGATAGCATATTTGTCCCTGAATACCTTACAATGCAGTACAATATACCATGTGAGTAGAGAGAAAATACATATTTTGTAAGTTAAAAAGGTTGGATGAGAAGTGAGAGATGAAACACAGGTGTTGATCTGGCCCCAAGAGAGCAGAACTCTTGTGGCTTCCAGCATGCATGCTTGTGAATTTACTGCTCTCTGTGTGTTTCTGCATGCTCCAGGAAAATGCCAGCTGACAGACAGATAGAGTACGAGTCTAAGACGGGATGTCATGATCCCTTTTAAGTCTGTGCTACCTCCAGACATGGACTCCAACCAGACTCTCACTGCCTCGTGTCGGGCGGATGAGTGGGCGGGGGCTATGTTCGAACCAGAAGATACAGAACCACAAGGGATAGATGGCAGGGAAATAACAGCAAAGTAAATTAGACACATGGGAAAGAACATAAGCAGAACACAAAAGAACAAAGCAGAACAAAAATCAAAAGAACCGACGAGGGGGTTATATGGTGCACTGGGATGTGGTTGAAGAGCTTTAAATTCACCCCAGAGGACTGACAGCGGCTCTGCACGACAAATTAAAACACTGAACACAAAATTAGACATTCCAAGGAGAAAAAAAGAGCAATATGACAAAAAATGTACAATATCAGACATGATTAAAAACAACAGGTGGGTTAGTTGGGGGAGGTGGCTCCTCCTGTCACAGACACTGACGTACAAACAGGACAGCAGCAGCCACACTGGTGAAATGAGACGCCCTGATCTTTAACACTGCGAGGCCTACAGCTTGGGACCCCGAATCCCAGGTGTTCAGCTCCTCTGGGTGGGTTACCTGTGGAGGAGGGCTGCGTGAGCTCAGAGGGTTGGGAGAGTTGGGAGGCCGAGGCCACCTGGCCGTCCTTGTCTCCCTCAGAGTCCAGGTGTGTTCTCACCAAACCTGGAATGGCCTGGGGGTCCACAGGCTGCAGGACTTGTTGGATCTGAAGGTTCCTGGCTAAATGAGGGTGTTGGCATGTGGTGCAGTGTTGTGTGATTGGGGTGAAGTTGCGTGTGAATCAGGAAATCAGAGACAGATAAAGAGAGAAAAAGTGCAGAAAAGGGAAAGAAACATAGAAGAAGAGAGGACGGAAAAGACAGGACAAAAATGAAAAAGAAAAGGCAGAGAGACAGTTAGACAACTGTAGCAACAAAGGAAATCATTAGAGAGGCAAGGTAGAGGGAGGCTGCATGCACTAGACTGGAAAAAAGTCAAACCATAAAAGTGAGCTTCAAAAGTACGTGGTTAAAAAAATAAGAAGGAATATCCGTTTGTTGAACAGACCAAATCTGTCACTTCAAAGGATAGTTCGGGTTGTTTGAAGTGAAGCTGCATGAGGTTTATCAATATCGATAGTGTATTACCTACAGTAGATGGTGGTCAACACACCTTAGTTTGGAGAAACAGAGAGAAGCTAAGCAATGTACTGCTGCTTTGCTGTCAGACAGCCTTTTCCAAAAAGAAAACATTATCTAGCTTGCTGAACCAGACTCCACTGGTGAAATCAGTAATTTTACCTTGCAGAACTGCTGGTCTACTGCCTTGATCTGTTAGTTTGTTTGTGTTATTGTGTGACTTTGGTATTTAAAAGTTTAATCCGGATTCATCAAAGTCACATAATAACACAACCAAACTAACAAATCAAGGCAGCAATAGACTAGTAACTCCTGTATTCTGAGAGGTAAAATTACTGATTTCTCCAATGGAGTCTGATTGAGCAAGAGAGAGCAATATTTAGGTTATAAAACAGCAATTTCCAGTTAGAAAAAGGCTGACTGACTGCAAGATAAACCAGTAAAATATTGCAAATACAGCATACTCTTAAACTCATATTGATGTTTTTTTTAGATGGGACTTTTTTAAAGGGCTAAAATACATCTTGTTGCTGATCCTGTCAGCAGAAGTACATTGCTTAGCTTCCATGTTGGGCCACTGGGGCATGTTGACCAGCATCTAATGTAGGTAACAGACTGATTATAAATAAGTACCTCATACAGCTCCACATCAAATAATCCAAACTATCCCTTTAACACCAAACCATAATTGCAGTGCCTAGGGGGGAAAAACACAAAAGTTTCTGACATTTATCAGATTAGTGTATTAAGGCCAGTTACAAAATCAGAGGGACTGAACAGCAGGTTAAAATGGGATGAGACTCTTAAAACTCTTAAAAACAGACACACTTACGAACCCAAAATTCTTTAAAAACACAACTGCAACCAATACAAAAAAAACAAAACAAAACAAAGAAAACAAAAAAGTCAAAGCCACACTCCTATCGTAGAAATCCTTGAAAAAGAAACCCAAACCAGCCAGGAGGATTATGTATCACGCTCAGAGTTACTGCAAACACATCCACAGGCAGTTCTGCTGCTACCTTTAAATGTACCAACATCCTCTTCATCTGTGAGGTACTTCTCCAGCCAAAGGCCTGACTGGAGCTCTCTATCCCAGGGGCAGTAATCCCCCTCTGCCAGCAGGGGGAGACAGACACCCACCAAACAAGGGGGGGAAAAAAATGCATACAAATACAGACATACACACGCACACACAACACATTAGACAAAAGGGGAAGTAATGAAGAGGAGGGGGTGGAAAAGGAGGAAAGAAGAGGAGGATGAGGAGACAATGTTTGAGACAGAGACACTTCACATGACACAGAATTCAATACAAAGCTAGCGGAGTCCTGAACAGGTCAAAATGGAGAAAGGACGGGGTGTTATACAAGACAATACATACAACAAAGTCTTCACAGGAGCCTTGTTATAATTTACCATCGCTTGACTCCTCATCTTCTTCATCCTCATCCTCATCTTCCTCTTCATCCTCTTCCTCCTCCTCCTCCTCCTCGTCTACTTCCCCGTCTCTGCTGGCTGCGTCTGCCGGAGCCTCGCCCTCGCCCTCCTCGCCTTGTTCACCCCTCAGTTTGGCGTGGAGCTCCACGGCCTCCTTCCAGGGAACGCCGCCGAGGTCAGAGGGGCTGGCGGGCTGCTGCTCCACCTCCACCTCCTCCTGATCCTGATCCTCCTGCTCGTCCTCCTCCTCCATGTCTGACTCTGAGCTACTGTTGGAAAGCAGAACAGGCGTGCCGGTAAAATGTTAGAATTACAGTTCTAAAAATCCAGCATGCTTAAGACTTTCACTTCAATTTCATTTGTTAAGCACTAAATCATAACATGTCAGGGCACTTTTCATGTAGAGCAGGTCTGGACTGTACTCTTTATAAACCAACAACAACACCCTGCCATGTAAACAGTGCACACTTCAGTCGGTTTTATGTTTTTACCTGGAGCCCAGGTCAGCGTCCGTGGCCTTGTCCAGCACACTGCTGAGGTTGTGCTCTGCCAGCGTCTCCTCTGGCACCTCCTCCAGCTCCTCCTCCCTCTGCAGGGACAGACGGTAGTTCTCCAGCTCGATGCGCTCCGGAGTTCCCCGCAGACGTTTAGCTAGGCTGGGCTCCTGCAGGCCGTTGACCTCGGGTGCTGGGGTTGAAGATTGAGCATAAGGTGGAGACCGCAGGTGAAATGATGACATCAGGGTGGACAGCAGGTTGGAGGCAAAAAGACAGAGGAGAGAGAGAGCACAAAAGAACACAACTGAGAATCAGGGAGGTGCAACCGCAGAGAGGAGAGGAGCAGAGGAGAAGATCTCTGCAGGAGCCATGCAGGACTGATTAAAGGGCAAATTTAAGCCTTTTATTTGTCTCTCTGTGGGAATGAACTGGAACAAAGCAGATCTATTGTGTCACTATTTGTGAAAAAAAAAACTACTGTGATTATGGCTGCAGACCCCGACAATGTCTGTGTGTGAACATGTCAGTCTAGTAGCATCAAATCCATCACACATCCAACCACTGAAACTAGTGCATTTCCATTCACATTTGTTGTTAAATTACTTTTCCCCCCCATTTACTCCCACTGCACCAAAACAACTTTGTATTTTAAAGGACAAACTGACAAGGACACACCAATTGAAGATCTATAACTGAATTTATTGCATTAGATTATAATCCTACAACAAGTAATATCAACAAACACAAATGAGTTTAACACTCTAAAATAGTTCTGTCATACTACAGTTATTGTTACAAGGTTGGTGCCTTGCCTTTTTCCCATCCTGAGAGGCAAATCTTAAAACTGTATTTTGTTACCAAAATGTATCTTTTGAATGGATAAAACAAGTATTTTAAACATTATACTAGACCTATAGCATTTATACTCACTTGAGCAGAAATACAGTAGGAGCCCCAATTGGGACAAAACGACATAAAAAATGACCCTCACGTAAATTCCTCTAAAAAAAGATTGGTGTGAGAATGAATGTGTGATATTTGATACAGTGAGGAGTGAGGAATGTGGCCAAACAGATGCAATGGTTTCCTTTTTTTTTCTCTGAACAAGGGAAACGTGGCTGAAATTAGGGGCGGCACTGATCTGATACTCTGTGTTTGTACTGGTCTGATACGACCCATTGGCCTAAACTAGCCTGTAAATGTGGAAGTAACTTTGAACAAAATGCCGTAAAAAGATGAGCAGCATGTGTCATGTAAGCAGTAGCTAATGTGAGAGAGACCTGTCAGCAGCGCTGTCTAAAAGAAGAAACAAGCAAAACAGCCGAGTGCAATTTATGCAGTTATTTAAATTGAATCTTTAATGTTTGAATGGTGCTAACCAATCAAAGTGCTGCTAAAAGCTCTGTGTGTGAAAAAAGTTTAAACAAAAAGAAGGCGCAGTGTTGCATAACTGAGTCACGTGGTGGGCTGCGTATTTATTCCTTCCTGGGAGCAGAAAATTTGTTTCACGGTTTGAGCGTGATGTGTTTTATCGGACATGAAAAATGGTATCAAGCCATCCTGGGCTGAAAATATGAGACAACTGTGAATAAAACTCCCCAATCAGTTTGAATTTCATGGTTCATCTTTCCATTAAAATCAAGCCTGAAATTGAAGAGTAAAACCTGTGAGCTAACAAATGCATTTTGGACTGTTTTCAGCTTTCTGGAATATTTATCTTTAATATTTAAAGCAAACATCTTTAATTATATAATGTAATTACTAAAATATTAGGAACAGTGGTTAAAAAATGTTCAAACTGAATAATACAAAGATTTAGGTTTACTATAGTGATAAAGCTGATAAATATAATACATGATTTTCCATACGTAAAGAGATATAATGAATATAATGTATCTTATGGTTACTGTAATACTGTTTCTCCATGTAGTCTATCTTTAATAATTTTGTTAATATCTAGAATTACTGTTACATATGTTTATGGCATCACTACAGTATTTATGAGTAACAATTTTAATTCTTAACACTACACTTGCCACACAATGTAGCAGGCCTACACTTAACTTATTAATTCCAATTATTTTTCCTGTGAATCTTACCAGCCTGTCCTGTTAAGCTCTTTCTAGTCCTAGTTAACAATAAAATTCAATGCACTTAATGTAGCAGAGATGCACTATATTGAGCAAACACAAATAGGTCTTAGCAGCAGTCTGTTGGGGGTGAGAGGTTGAGGGATGCAGGAAGAAATAAAATAAAAAACACAAGAGAACCAATCACAGGCACTAACTCAAGCACTAGTAGAGCTCTCAGTTTTAAGCTGCTCTGATAGGAGGGGGAAAGGTAAAGCTCACAAAAGCACTGATACAGGCACTTCATCACAGTGTGGTGAGTTTCAGTAAGAGGGATACAAAGAGAGAAAGAGAGGAACACATCACAAAGCAGGCTCTAAAAGAAACACATCACACAGGAGGAGGTAGAGCTAAAAGAGAGCAGTCACAGGCCACTAGAGGTTACAATCACAATCAAGGAATAAAGCTTGGCTCTTCGTTAAAAAGCAGGCAGGTGCACAATTAAAAGGATAGTTTTGTTTATTTGAAGTGGGGCTGTATGAGGCTCTGGTCCATATTGAGTGTATTACCTACAGTAGATGGAGGTCTGCATGCCCCCAGAGAAGCAAAGAGGAGTACCAGCATGGAAGATAAGCAATGACCTGCTGTGGACAGGGGTCAGTAATGAAACTTATTTCAGTAGCCACCTAAAAAATCGATATCGCTTTAAGCAGATGCTACATTTAAAACATTTTCACTGCTTTACCTTGCTGTCAAGCAGCATTTTTTCAATGGGCAACTGTAAAATATCGCAGTCTCTCCAAACCATCCAAGCTCCTTTTGCAAAAACTGTAATTTTACCTCTCAGAACATGGGAGTTTCTCATCTACTGCTGCCTCAATCTGTTAGATTGTTTGTGTTATTGTGTGACTTACCTGAACTGTGAAGCTGAACTTACCTTTTTAAAAAAACAGAAGTCCCACAATAACACTAAAATCACTAACTGATCAAGTCCAGCAACTCCTCTGTTCTGCAAGATAAAATTTATGTTTTTGCGAATGGATTTTGGTTGGTTTGATGAGAGCAATATTTAGCTTATATAACTGGTTTTCTGTTGGAAAAGGCTGTCTGATGGCACAGCAAATCAGTGAAAATATTCTAAACATAGAGTACACTTACACTGACATTGATTTTTATAGGTAGGCCTTTCTTTAGGTGGCTAAAATATGTTTTGCTGCTGACCCTGTCCACAGCAGTTCATTGCTTAGCTTTCTTCACTGGTACTCCAGCTGCTTCTCCAAACTAGTCTACTGTAGCTAATACAGTGACTACTCATAAGTACCTCATGCAACCACACTTCAAATATTCCTAACTATTCCTTTAACTTAAAATACATGAATGTATTGCTACAAGCCAATACTTTGCTGATATCACATAGCTGCCACATCTAACAATGAAATCAGAATAAGAAGCTTTATAAAAGTTAAACAAATGCTTTGCTGCCTAGAGAGCTGACCAGAAGGGATTCTGTCCAACTCTTTTTTAATATCCAAGCCAAGGAAAATAAATAAATTTAAGATGCACCATTCCTTTCTGAAATTATGCTGCCAGAGAGCTGCTTTAACAGCCTCGGCCAATCACAACTCATAAAATGTCTTTTAAAAAGAACAGAAAGAATGCTGCATCTTCATAAATCAATCACTGAGACGAAGAATCACAAGATTTACATGAACACTCCGCAGGCTCAGTGAGTCGTACAATCAGCTGAATCTATACAATCCCACTGACATTAAATTAGCAAAGAGTCAAAGGAAGAAAGGAAGGGGGGAAAAAAGGAGAGTCATGCTAGAGGAGGTTGAGCAGGACATTGATGGTGAAACAGCAGAAGAGGTAGATGCAGTAGGTACACAGGAAGGGAGAGTCTAGGGGGTTGTGTGCCACCTGGTGGCAGGTCCAGGAGAGCGTGCGGCGGAGAGTACGCAGCGGGAGGATTCCCACGCCCATGGCCAGACGGCAGGGCGCAGCCACCACAGCAAGAGAGGAAAGTGGGGTACCTGAGGGCTGGAGCTCGGCCAGGGGCGCTGCCGCTGCCGTCGCCCTTCCGGGAGCATCCACGGTCGCCGTGGGGGTTTGGGGCGCTTGGTTCTCCTGCAAAAGGCGGAAAAATGGATGATGTCAACCGTGGCAAAGCATTGGAAGACACAAGCACTCTTGGACGGTCAGAGCACAAGAACAAAAGGTGAAAGGATAAAAAGGTTCCCCACTCAGTACACCATCTGATTCCCACATGTTAGCCCTCGCATCCAAACCTAAGCACTGCATTCTGAAGATAAACCAAACAATTAATTTCTTCATTATTGTCCAGCCAACTGTGATTTCCACCAGGATTTTGACAAGTAAACAAAAAACAGGTACCTTAGCAGCGATTGGAGCAGGGGAGGGAGCGGGCCTCTTTCTCTGAGCATAGCCAGACAGACGGTAACAGTAGTGAGGCTTGCAGTAAAATTTCCCTAAAGGAGAGAGATAGAGGAGACAGACAGCATAAAAATAAATTCATTGCATGAATAAATATACACACTGCATAAATTTCACCTCACAGAGTCCATAGGTTTTAAATGTTCTGCAGACACAGACTATGTTTTGTCATTTAGAATAAAAAACCTCTTCCTTTCTGACTCGGTTCAGACCGTCAGTGGGTTTCAGTCCCACGGCTCTGAACTCTGAAGAACAGCTACACTGTCTCTACAAACAATCTGCCGCCTGTCCTCAAGCACAATAAACCCCTCCCAGAGAAGAAAAATGTGGAATCATGAGACTGTATTCAGCTCTGGGGTCAATGTAATGTAATGTAAATCTCAGATTTATTATTTATTCATTAGTTACTTTCAAATGACTGTGGTGGCAAAGATGACCACCTTTAGATGCAGAAGGGGGTCAAACTGGCCTTGTGGGTTTGTTTTCTTGCGACATCTGTATCAATCTTGCAATCAAAGCAAGTGTTTTTGGTTTGTTTTGGGTTGTTTTTTTAATCCAAGTTTATAAGTTTATGTTCATAATTGCCAACATTTATGTTGATTAGTGCTAATTTGGCATGCACAAATATTTTTTGAGTGATATAAAAGTGCTATTTTAAATAATTTTGTTTAAATTTGTAAATCAATACTAACAGTTACAGTACATGGATTATTGCTCATGTATATTACCTTGCATACTAATGTACTAATATAGTAATGTAGAATAAATTATGTTAAATGATTATTTTAGGTAAGATCATATTTAGGTGATTTTTAAAACTTTCTCTTTAAGACTTTCTTCCTCTCTTTCAGAACACACTGAGGACACAAAATCCACTGAGTTTGTTTCTGATGGCGCTGTGTGAGGTTGACTCACACATTTTTGGAGTGGGAGATTGTTGTGTGCACTGTTTGCATGCCACAGCCTCTTCTTTGATAAAACCACTGGAGGGCGCCAAAGTGGCACATTATCAAATTCTACAGATGGTTTTCAAACTCATAGATGTGATACTTGTCTAGCTTGTCTGGATTGTTTTAGTTCAGCTTTTTTAGCCAAACTTTTACTCCAATGTCAGGATTAATCAGTTGATAATTTTCTCGATTAATCAATTTTGTTTTTTGTCTTAAATGTCAGAAAATGATGAAAAATATCAATCTGTGTTTCTCAAAGCCTAAGATGAAGTCCTCAGATGTCTTGTTTTTGTCCACAAGATGCCGAAATCAGAGAATTTTTTGACTGTTTTTCCTTAAAAAAAACATTAAATCAATTAACAAAATAGTTGGTGATTAATTCAATAGTTGACGACTAATTGATAAATCGTTGCAGCTGTAGATGGAACAATCGGAGAGACAAGTTATCTAAATGTTCGTCTTACCGTCCTCCACGTCAAAGGCATAGGAGGACAGTCGTAGTGTGGTGCCGCAGTAGTCACACTTGAAGCAGCTGCGATGGAAGAACTTCCCCTCCGCACTCAGCCTCTCCATCACGTAGACGCGCTTTCGACAGAAGAAGCACACGTCGCTGCCACCGATGTTGACGGGGAATTCTTTTCTGAGGGAGCCCTGTCGAAAGATACAGCACTGATCAGTTTTTGGAGAAGCATAGGAGGAGGAGGAGGAGGAGGAGGAGAGGAAGGGCTTCAGTGCATCAAAGATTTAGGTGACATCCAGCCACAAGCTCACACACCAGGCCGCTGTCGATGTATGCTGGGTATTGAGCTACTTTATAACCTAATAACAATACCACAACAGAGCAAGTCGATGGTCATTGATCAGTAGGAGTGGGGATCATTGAGCAAACGATCTACAAACACAACTGCAGTTACTTTGTTGAGCAAACACATTCTGCAGCTAAAGGGAGGTGAAACTGTGACAGAAAACTAACACATCAGTGTGACCACAACAACATATCATTGTGCTGATGCTATGCAAGAAAACAACACTCTCAGGCAAGTGAAAGCTTTTATCTGTGCTGCCACGTGCCTTCTACCCCGGGGACAGCATGCTTACCGAATCCCTCTTTTCAGGTACGGGCTTAGGTTCTTGAAGCTGATTGGCTAACTGTACAGCCAATGAGCTAACTCCACCTGTGTACATCCTTACATAGCTCTATCAATAGCATTAGAGAAAAAAAAAAGACAGGTGGATACACATTAGAAAATAATGGATAAAAAAAGAGAGGCAACATGAAAAACAGAGGGAGGAGGAGTGTGTAAGGAGATCACTCGGCATAGCAACAGGAGCTAAAACACAGAAGGCGTTCACACACAATAGTGTCTCACAGGGACATTTAGACATGACAAAGCAATGTTTCCATGCTTGACTGATCAAGCGTGTAGATGTGCCGGCAGCCCCACCTAACTGTAAACCCAAATATAGCTCATGAAAAAGAAATTCCAAACTTCCAAAAGAATAATTCCACAAATTCCACTGAGTATTCACTTGCCAACAAAGAACATCATTGGCTTTGGAACATCAGAAATTTGAAAGACAGCAGCTTCAGTGTGGATCTTTGTTTCTGTAGCATCACTGCTAATGAACACTCAAAGTAAAGCAATCATGCATTTTTCATTCCCATGCACACACACAGACACTCACACTGTTGTATTACTAATCAAACAATAACTATGAACAGAAGAAAATAACAGGAACCCGCCAGACAGTAGGGATTCTCCTACAGATATATCAGACAGATATATCAGTTGAGCAATTATCGTTCTGATTAATTGGGATTAGAGCTGAACAATTAATCAAAAAGTTACTCAAATCGACAACAATTTTCAAATCGCAGGAGGTGCAAAATTTGTTAAAGTGTTGTTAAGAATAATCATTTTAAAATGATCATTTATATATTTAATCATGAAGTCCTTTGAGATTAAAATCTCTTTTTTCAAGAGAGACGTGGCCAATAAAGCTCACCATTACAAAGTTACAGAAAATTATAAAATACACAATATCAAACCAAACAAAATCAACAAAATCCACCCTAGACAATTGCACTCCTCAGTTACGGTCCTGTTGATATTGCAAATCATACCACAGCTGCCATATCAATAAAAATAATCATAATTAGAAATTTATTTCAAAATAGTTGGGTCATATATGCTGTCCAATGTGAAAACTTTTCTTTTACATAATGAATGACTGTCTCTAATTTTATTTATTTATTTATTTTATTGGTTTTATACGGAGCATTTAATGTTCTTTGAGCCTTTTCTTTACTTCAGGTTTAATGTATACAAATAATTATACACATACACATAATTATTTATGATTATTAAAAAATATCAGAAGAATTTTTTTTTTACTCTCCAATATCTGTATTAGCATCGGCCCCAAAAATCAATTACTGAGTGGGCCCTAGTTTCAATCTATTAAAACTCAAAAAAGCCATTTTATCCTCTATAGGAGAAGAATTGAGGTCACACGTGATATGTGGCAGACTTAAGCCAAGCAAACTATCACTGAGGATGAGATTTGATCCCGCTTTGCCGTGCTGCAGTCCCACTGTACTGCAAAGTTGTTACCCTGCCACAGTTGGAACTGTGCTTGTCAACATGGGAATTATACTAGATGAGATTTTTGCTGCCAAGCTGCTTTTCCAATCCAAAACAACTACTAGGGACTCCCTTGGCATAATAACTGTGGGATTTATAATTGAGATCAAGCGCGCCCCAGCTAAGAACATTCTGATATCCATTCAGATAAGAGTCACAGTCACATGGACTGATTACACATCAACATCATGTTCTAATCACAACAACCATAGTAAACAACTAACAGGGTGGAAAATCAGTTTGTTAATATTTCACAAGCAGCCAGCTCTCAAAGCAAGTCTCAGGTGAGCTCAAGTCATGTTAGGCAACTTCTGCAATGAAGTGACGATGCAGCTCGCTGAAACAAGTGCAGGTGTAGTGTGTGTTAGCGTCACCGCACTCCTTCATTCCCTCCAGGTTTGAAGGCGACTACCTGTCTCAAGGCGTCAGAGGACAAGGGGGGAGATGCCAGGTGCCACTGTTCCATAAAATAACGTGAGGGTTTTTTCTTAGGTTCCAGAAAAAGGAGGGAGAGAGGAGTCGTTACAAGTTTTCCACGTGTTTCCATCTGTTGCATACCATTTTCTTACATAAAGCAAATCTTGTTGGGAGAGCAGCCTGTTGGTCAGCTTCCCTCTGGGGCTCTATGCTAACATGCTAACATATATTGTTGTGGAATAGCATGCTACAAACACTGCTATTTTCTTATGCTGTATTCAAGTACGTTTCTCTTTTCTAATAATATTCCCATATCTGCACCTGTGTAAATATCATATCATATATCTTTCAGCAGGAATAATTCCACAGCATGAATGAAGTTCACTGTTACATATAATTATTTCATTATCATTTACAGAACTTTAACCAATATTTTAATTACACATTTGCATGTACCCTATTTAAATTTCTTCTTCATGTCCCTATTGTCTAAGAGCTAATTAGTTCATACCTGCCATTGTTCAGGGTGTGTATGAGTGTGCTTCCATGTGTGCAACAGTTTTGTTCACCCTGCTGTGAACCCCACAGAGTGAAGTTGGGTGTGCTGTGCTGTCAGGCTGTTTTGGTGAAGATTAACAAGAGAATAACGAAGAGTACACAAAAAGAAGTTGTAGCAGCTTATTACCAAGAAAAGAGGGTTATAGGCTGGGCTGGTAGCAGTGGCGTTTTTTAATTCGTCTGCAGATTAATTACTGGAGGCATCCAACTGCATTATGCCCACCGGGACTTAATGGACAGCGGCTGGCTGCGGTCTACAGGTGCATTCTGTGAAGTCGCTGCGGTGAGGATAAGCATCAGCAAACTCCTTAAACTCTGCATCGTGTCGGTTCTTTAGGTGCTTTATCAGCTTCCTTGTGTCGCACGGCTACTTTTCATGACGTGGTATCAGGTGTGGGGTATCTACTTTTACGAGTATGAGCGCATGAGGACAGTATTGGACTGATACCTGATGCTGGTGTCGGTATTGGTGCATCCCTAAATGGGAGCTTAATTTGTATCATTGCTAACACCTGTGTTTACTCTACAAATCATGTAGGTCAAGACAAAACAACACCCTACTGTTGACACATGGATGATTTTGGTACCTACCCCTGAAAAGGTAAAACTGACCAACAGGAAGTCTCCCAAAAACATGCGACAATCAGCTTTCGGTGTTTGGAGATTTCACCTGCGGTTTGACTGGCTTTCCCTCAAAGTGAGAGGCAAGTTGCTCAGCCCTCTCCTGAATACTAAGCACATATAACGGCATTTGATCATCAGAGTGCAGAGGCCTTTCACGGTCCTGCAGAGAAACAGATGATTCAGTCACAAAAAGGGATGCACGAGGAGGAAACTGAAGTTATTCTCTGTATTTTTAGTAGTTCCTTAAAACAATCTCCTTTCCAAAAAAAGCTAGTCATTGTGGAAAAGGCCATAAATAGTTTGTTAGCCATTGTTTTCATAGTTCCAGCTGGCAGCCTTTAATTTATGCAGTAACGTAAGCCTGAGTGAGTAAGCGATGAAAGCGATGCCCTTAAGTTAGTAAGATTATCTAACAGAAATACTAAACAACAGACTACACTTGATACTTTATAAATAAACACGAACTGAACAAGCTTGAGTGAATCTTCAAGTAAGGTCCTGCTCTCAAAAGCATAAACTTCCATAACATGTTATTTCTCAGTACAACACAGAGTGATGTGTTAAGAGTCTCAGTCCACAGCACCAACACCTAACCTTTCTGGAAGAGTCAGGAGAGGACAGTGGTGAACCAGAACTCTCACTCAGGCTGTGGGACAGTTTCCACTGCTCTAAAAAGAAACGGGACGGCTTTTTCTTAGGCTCCAGGAAGAAAAGAGGAATGGTTGAAAGAGGGAATTAGACTTAGGAGGATGTGCATACGTTATACCAGTTGCATGTTCTTTACATACAGTTCAATGGCGGGTTCACACCAGCTTTGATTAGTTCAAAGGAACCAAACCCTGAGGCGTTGGGTTGGTGTGAACACCGGACTCGATCTCTGGTCCACCTCTATGTGGCAGTCGCTGGCAACTGAACTCTGGAGTGATTCATTTCTACTGTGAACACCATTCAAACCAATCACAGAAGCTTAACATTGTATGCATCACTGCACTGTTTAAAAAACATTGTCTCTTCTGTTTTGGTGACAACTGAAATAGTAAAATGTCAATAGGCAGGGATGAGATGAAGGTGGTAAATGAAGCCCCTTTTACATTTTTGTCTAAATAGTAAAGGGTACAATCAGTGTTCACTCCTGGCAGTGGTCACAGGTATTTATCAGGTCCAGCTCCAACCATCAGTAATGGAAACATGACATTTGGATGGACATGCTAATTTTCCCTCCTTTTTGGCAGAGACAATGAAGGCTTTTTTGCTCCTTTTCCATTTATATCCTGCTTGACTTATCTCTACCCAAGCGGTGGTTAAACATTTTATTTCCTATAAATTCTTCCCAATAAAAGTCCCCTTTTATTTGTTCAAACAGTGACAGAGGAGAGAAAATTAAACTTATAACCACAGAGATTCTGTTAGAAGCTACAAAAGTACTGAGAGCTGAACATACATCAGGAAAGGTTAACTCATATTTTTTTAACTGTATTTATATGCTAAATTTAGTGTAAAAACTGTATTATTTAATACTTGCTGGTGTCATAGAAAATGTTCATATGTGTGGCCCTCTAAAGTCTGCTGATATGCGCTCGAGATCAACAGCAACATGAACAGAACCTGACGGTGCTCCATGATGTACGACATACAGGTGGAAAATGGGCCATTTGTTGTCTTTTTACCCGCCGACTAAATGACCAATAATCAAAAGATATTTCCATTAGTTCGATTTGGGAACCAGGTGTGAACCCACCCTAAGGCTAAGAATTGTACCTAATCAAACTCGATGACGCAACACCAGAAACCACGTCCTCACAAAATGTCCATGCATGGTGTTCACCTGTGGAGGCCTGTCAGGTTTGCCCTTAAACCTGGAGATTAGGCGCTCAGCCCTCTCCTGTATACCCGGTATATGAATGGGTCCTGGGTCTGTCAGGTGCAGCGGCTTCCACTCCTGCCAAGGAAGCACTATTGAGCTGTGTTGATGATTTTGGATGTAGCTTACATAAAGAAAAGTTTGATTTGGTTGTTAGTTCCACAGAGAGGTCTTTTTTCACCCAAACCAGTAAAAATTCAAACCAAAAAAAAAGAAAAACAACAAAGTGAGAGGTGACAAACCGAACATACATTCATGCAGTCAATCATTTACTCTACCCCGTGTTTCAGAGGCATCTCGTAGTATTCGAGTTCCTCTTCCTCCGGAGTTTTACGCAAATGCTTTAAGGCAGAAATGAGCAGAAAAATACTGTATTAATGGTTTGGTTTGTTTCGGGAATTAACACATTCTCACAAAAAGTTGTTGATTTTTGAGTTAGACAGCAGCTTGTTATGCAGAATCTCTGACAGTGCCTGACAATAAATTACAACTAACCAAGGTCCCGTGGGTCTACATTTATTTACAAGCCTTCACATCCCAGCAACACACCCTTCAGCATGAAAACAAGCAGCTCCTCTGATAATGGCTCACACTACCCACTCACAGGGAAACAAACAAGACTGTGAACTCTTTAGGAAGTTCCACTTGAGGAAATGCAGCGTTTTGATATTATTTACGCTGATAATAAGAGATAGGAAAGGATGCATTTAGAGGGGTGAGGAGACACTAGATGGGTTTGCTGTGGATTTGTGGCAGAGATTGACAGACACAGACAGACAGACAGACAGACACAGCAGACTATGTGTCACCTCTGAGTGAAGAGAGAGCGAGGAAGTGGAGGAGGAAGAAGGGAGCAGAATGGTTTTCTTTGGGCAGCTCCGAGAGCCCGAGCTGGACTGTTGGTCTGCACCACTTCTGGCCTTGAGAGATGAGGGACAGGAACAGCACATTCAGCAGAAGATGATGAGGATGATGAAAATGATGAGATAATCCTGTAAGAGTGGTAGCTGCACATGTGTTTACTTATTTGTTCTGTGCCTCTTTCCTTTCATCGTTTTCCTCTCTTGGTTTGTACATCAAATCTTGCTTTTCATCTACCTCGCCTATTGATGTGCATAAAATCGACAAAATGATTTAATTGCGTGTTCTTTCATAACACAGATTACCTATGGTGTTTTTCTTGAAAGAAAAATGGAAAAATAAGATCGCTTTTATGTAACAAGAGGAAGCGTATGATGAGCTATCGCTAGGAGTAGACATGCTTCATGCTCCTAATTGGTGTCATTCACATTAGAATAATACATTTTAATACTTTCAAAAGCTATTAAAATAAGAGATTAAATCATATCTAAAAATATTTGCTTAGAAACACAGCACAAACGTAATAATCAATTTGGTTAATAGCATTAGTGTGGTGTCCTGACACACTGGCACACACATATCCACACACATACCCCCCACAAAAAAGTCCACCTACAAAGTTTTCATGGCAAAAGAAAGACACTGGTAATGTAATTAACCTTGATATAAACTTTAAAGGATAGTGCATAAAACTTTCCCCTATATTGGACATAAAAACAAAGCAAGGCACGAAATATGAGCACAAGAAAATCCTAAAGACAAGGCACAAACAGACAGAAGAATAAGTGGACAGATCTTCTAGGTCTGAAAAGTGTCGCCAATGTGAAAGTGACTTAAACCTGCGATCTTTGACCATGGGGTGGTGCCTCCGCTGGTTGCATAAAGAAGTCAGATTACTGCCTCATGGCAAAATGACCCCACTTCTCTCTTGGTTTATGACCTCGGTAAAACTTCTCCTAATGACTTTATGGTCTTAATCGCTAGTTTGAAGTCTTCTTCAATACCGCATAATGTTCATTTAGTAAATTATGGTCCCATTTAGAGTAAAATAGATGATTAAGCAGGGTATGCCTTAGGGCTTGCCTACTGTGGGATCCATCTAAGTGCAACACACAGGGCTCATGAAACTCAGATCAAACTGCTAAACTAACCAGTGCTGATCAAATATGAATCAAGATTCTGTTACTGCATTGCCTATATCTCGCTAAAAATGTTGCAGAAACATACGCTTGTAATTTAGCGTTCTGCGTATTTGTAATACGAGCAAGACTGCAACTTAGCAGCCACCATTGTGTTTACGGTTTCCAATGGAGCATCCTGAAATTCAACATATTTTGATGTACTGTTTACCTGAATGATCGCAACCAAGCAGGCACCTTTATCTGTTGCTGAATAGATGAGCCAAAACCAAGCACCACCCAAGACAACGCTACGCCACACACCAGCTCAATGTTTTCAAAGGTAGTGCATGCACTCTGGTTACAAAAAAACAGGATGGGAACCTCCATAATGCCACTTGATGCTTGAAAACGGTAGTCCGCAAACAAATGGGTGATGTCACTATGGCTCCGTCCACTTATTCCACTGTCTATGGGCATGAAGAGAGAATTACTTTATAAAAACAAAGCAAATAAGAGTTTGCCAATATACAGAGTGGCTTAAAAACTCTGTGTAGATAAGTATTTAGGATTATCAAGATTATTATATGTCTTTACAATCGACTTTCAGCCAATTTACTTAGCAGCTAGAGGCTTACTGTGCAGCAAGAGGACATTCAAGAACAGCGAGTGAATTAAATCCCATTAAACAGGAGAGTTTGAAGCTTTAAATCAATGCCTGTGAGGTGAATGCTTAATCTAGTGACAAGACAAGGACTTCCTAAGCACCAGCAGGAGAAAACCGGTGCTGGCACTTCACTGTGCTGACTCTGTTGTTCACAAGAGAGAACAGTAAAGCAGGACGACAACCAGCTGGCTACAGCTGCTCTTCTACTGAGCCTGGAGGAGTGAAGGAAGCGCTGGATCTGATTTCTCAGTGACACACCTACATGTAGGGCGGGTGGCTAACAAAATAGCAAGCTTAATTCTATCTACTTCCATAGCGAGGATAGATGCATAAGAGGGAACATTGATCTGGAGCTCTCGGGTTGTAGAAAAGTGGCAGAAAAGGCAACAAGAAAGGAAGGAGACTGCCTGTTCCGTTTCTGTTTTCTTTATCTGGTTTCATATTTTTCATTTTTTGTGACAACACAAGGCTCACGCTTAAAACTCACTTGCTTTAGTCAGAAGAAATGTTGGAAAAAAGGCATTCAACAGGTTTGTTAGGCCTCAAGGATTCACACAAAAAACTAAATGAAAACATAGCTTGGTTTGTATAGAAGAAATGTACACAGGGTACGTTTAATTAGATAACAACTGCCTACAAAAGCCGCCTTTACATTATTATTATTATGTTAATTTATACACTTTTCCTCAAAGCTGTAGTTTTGTGTTCTAAACTTTGCAACCAGGCAACAATTAGGCAGCAAATTAGCATTTTATTACCATCACAGTTGTATTTTTAACATGAATCCCATCTGACTAAACAAACCCATCAGTCGACAGCCCTCACTAGACTGGACTGGATATTTGCAAATTTGCAAACATATAAAAAATTTGAATCCATTTTCTGCCTGCCTATTTTAGTGCAGCTGCAGAATCATGTTTCATTTTATATTTGTAACACAGGGTTTAAACGGTCACGAACTGGGTCTCAGCTGGTTTCAGCAAGTTAAATTTAAGACTCTTTAAGATCAGTTTCAGCAATTAAGACCTAATTCACATCAATACTGGCAAAAAAGTATGAATGATATGAAGAATAATCAGATTCCCAGAATTAATCGGCAAGTAAATGAATTTATTCACAATCCAATGAATAGCAAAGGGTTATTTTATTGTTGGGCTGTCTTCCTGAACTTGCTCTCATCAATATTTGGTAAAAGCACATTATTAGAAACAATTATAACGCATAGCTTTTCTTGATGAGGAGACACCACATTAGCCTACATACCACATTGTGACACTAATTGGGCGTGCTTTGATAAATTCTGACTGCATTGTTGGCATTAGTATTTATTGGTTCCATATTGGTTGTGTTTTCTTGCTTTTGTTTCAGCATGATTACTAAAAATTTCCCCCCCAAACACATTTAAAGGCAAACTAGAGTTAATCCAACTTTAAGAATAACATTATTAATAGCGTAATAATGTAATAAACAATATTTAAAACGATATTCCAAATTGTATTTAAGACATTTTAAGGCCCAAAATTCACATCATTGTATTTTGGACTTTTTAAGGAAAACCTGCATGAAACCATCTGAGCACTCCCTGTATTTTGTTGATTGATCTGTGTGGGGCTTTTTTGGTTCTGAGCGGATGCTTCCCAGAATCTTGTGCTGTATAATGAGCTCAGGAAATATTGCTCTTGAGGCTATCTTCCCTGTAGGAGGGCGGATCTTGACATAACAGGATGTGAAAGGAGCTGGAGGACTACCAGGCCAGTGCAGCTAACCATACCTGCTCCCCTCTGTTGGGCAGTGTTTGACACTTGATCATTTCTTTGTAGCGAATGCTCAGCTGCTCCTGCTGCTGTGTGCGTCTCTGAACCAGGACAGGAGAAGCAAGGGGGAGAAACCATGATGGTGGCGCAGCCTTACGTGTCGCTCGCACAAACATACAAAACACATAAAGCTGCAGAGCTATTTGATCGAGAAGTTAAAGACACTCACACAGTTTGTGTTAAACAAACAACAGCTACTGAGTTAATTCCTCCAAATGTCACACAGCAGATCTGCAGACTGTCTACAGAGAGGGTGAGGCTCAGGCTAGTGCAGGTCAGGGACAGGTCAGGTTAGATGGGTCTAGTTGTTAGTCTCTACGGGGTTAAGGTGGCACGGTTCCACTCTTTACCTTTCTCCATGCCGGAACAGGTGCCAGGCGCACTGGCTCATTCAGAGGGGTTTGGGGCGGGCTAGGGGGCAAAAGGCGGTCCAGATTGGGCAGAGACTCCCCCTTTGTGGTCAGATAAAGATGAGTGACAGCGAGAGTGGCCAGTAAGAGGCCCGAATAACCATGCAAGGAGTCATCACACAGTCCAGAGAGAGAGAGAAAGAGAGAGAGAGAGAGAGAAACAGAGAGAAGGAAGTGAATCATGGATGGATGGAGTCCCAGTGGCTGGAAAATACGTGTTCAAAACTAATGAGGAAATGACACAGAGTCATAAGAGGTTCATGCTGAGAGAGCTGTTCAGTATTTATAACAGCACTCAGAGATATAACACAGTAAACAGCATGCAGAATGTACATCAATGATGGATGGAAAGAGAGGAAATACACAAACTACTTACATAAAGTAGGCTATCTTTAGCCAAGCACCCGCTACACTACTTAGCCTTTGTTAGGGCTGCAACTAACAATTATTTTCATCATTGATTAATCTGCTTATTATTTTCACAATTAAATGTTTAGTCTTTAAAATGTTTTAAAAAAAACGTGACAAATGCTCATCACAATTTCCCAGAGCCCCCTGTGACGTCTTTATATTGCTTCTTTTGTCAAATCAGCAATCCAAAACCTGGAGACTCTTCATTTACGGTCATAAAAGACAAAGAAAAGCACCAAATACTTACATTTCAGAAGAAGAAGAAGACATTTTGCATTGAACATATATATAAGCAATACTGTGCTTCTTGCGATTCAAAAATTTTTGTAGGCCACATTGCAATTTCAATAAAAATTCAATGAATTGTTCGGCCCTCATGTGAGAGTATTTTAGACAGAGACACAACAGTATGCTTCTCTCAAACTGTACATGGCGTATCACAGCAGAACAACTGCTCTGCACAAGCACTGAACATGAAAACACAGGAGTGCTCCGTCAGTAGCAGCAGCAAGACAGCAGAGTCCTTTTACTTTTTGTCAGCACCAAAGCACGATATATTAGGATTATAACACGGGGAACATGATTCTGTGAGTAGTAATCACTTAAAATGAATTTTCTTAATGTTTTTGCACCGCTGCTGTTAACGTTCACATTATGCTCATCTTCAGCCATTTCAAATTTTCTGTTGACTTCAGCAGCCATGTTTGAGTGAGAGAATGTCTTAGACCAATGTTACACTGTTGTTACAGGCTCTAAATCATTTTCGTTATTTTCCTTGCCCCACACTAATGGAAAAAATACTTTCCCAGCTTACCAGCATATTACTTCAGTGATGAAATAAATCCATGTCATAACCATTTTAGGTTTTGAGTGAAGTGCAAAAGAAACGAATGATTCTCCAGTTCAGGGGAAAGGTCGACACAGTGATTAAATTAATATGTGTCACAGCAATCCTTTTGCATTTGATGTCAGGTATTTTTCATATCAGGCATCTGGCAAGTAGAATCTATTGAATAGGAAATATTAAAATATGTCACTATTATCATTATTCTAATGTGCGTTATGTGTCTGTTTTTCAGGATTGATTGAATAAATACAGAAATATTAATGAGACAAGTTTTTGATAGTTATTCTGGGTGAACCAATTGTCATATTAATTGAGTAATAAAAACATTAATATAAAATATTTAGAATAATTGATAAATGAGTTGTTAAATTAGTTAACTAATCAAACAAATAACCCTTAGAATTAATACAAAAAAAATAATAGTTAGTTGCAGTCCTACTATCGCTGCAGTTCTGGCCTTTATAAATCCTCAAAGCCTTCCCCACAAACCTACTCACTATTAAGTTTTGTCCTAACATATTCATATTTTCATAGACTTCTGATGGTCAAAGCAAAACACAAACAGAAGCTTTTATACAAAAGAGACATCAAATCAGAAGCAGCTATTCGAAGACACACTGTAACAAGGCATTTTCTCAAACAGCAACAGTTGAGAGTTGTTGTTTTTTTTTCCCTCCTTCAACAATGCCATCTAGTGTCCCTGTGGCCCACTCCTCCCTCCCACTCTCAGTAGCAAGCAAACCAAAGTTCTGCGAACCAATTCACCCGAGCCCTCTGAGCCCAGTCAGCACTGTGAGGCCGCCTACGTGAACCAGGAACAATACCCAGCCTGACCAATATTAGCATTCTGGGCCTCAGCTGATTAATACAGCGGCCTGCGGCTCGTCCATCATGAGACTAGAGGCCCTGCCGGTCAAATCCACACGTTCATCAAAGGAAAAACAAACCACAATGAGTACGCAAAAATAATATCAACATCTCCTCCCTGTTGCTTAATCTTTTTTTAGTGGAGAGCTTTTTCAACCCCCCCTCAGCTGTAATATCACTAACTAACCCACGTGGCTTCCTACATACCTGTCGTTTGAGTCCTGTTTGCTGCGGTGGAGCGTTCTCCTCAAACTTGGCGAGCAGCTGGGTGGCCATGACCTTGACTTTGTTGTGGTTCCCTACAGCGGAGGAGTCCATTTTTCTCTCGGACAGGATGGCCGGGACAGACGGCCTGTCGTCGCGACCGCTCCTGGATACCTCCTCCTGTGAGAAAATTAAAAAAAAAAAAAAGTTTGCCCGTCACCGTCAGTCTGGTGGGATTAATTAGTCCGTTCTGGCTGGATTGGCATCTCAAAACAATAACCACAAGCTGAGCATCTGCGACGCTTTGCTGTCACAACTACTCACATCTTCGGACTGGCTGGTTTTCCTTCTCTTCCCCAAACCGTCGACATCCTTCTCTTTTTTGTCCTGTTGATGACATGTCACGAGTTATTTTCACTCCTACAACAACGACGTAATAAATGAAGTGCCATTTTTGATGACTCGATAAAGGATCAAGAGACTGACCTTTGGATTTCGTTTCCTGGAAATTGCGATACTCTGACCAAGTTTGCTGAGGAAGGAGATGGGCGATTTGGTGCTGGCTATCAGTGCTGCCTTCTCCTCTGGACTCAAGTTGTGATTATCTGAGCAGAAATCCACAAAGAAACAAAGCAAGATTAAAAGAATGAAAAAGCACATCAAATCCTCTCAGGATTATGGGTAATTATCTATGAGAGGACGGCACTTCTGTAATTACACAAAATAGAGTACAAAAGAAGCAGCTCTACTGCATCACCCACTCTCACCTCCGGGTGGCACTGTGTCCTTAAACATCTCATAGAACTGGCTGAGGTACATGACCATAGATAGTTTGTCTGGCTCCACCACAGACGACATCTCCTTGCCAGTCATGCAGGGCGAGATGCCAAATTCCCTCTCCGCCACGTCAAAACCCAACTGGTTGTTCTTCTCGTGGTCTCGCTCGTCCAGGGAGTCAAAGTCACTGAGTGCAGGAGGAGGAGAGAGCAGGATGAAGAGACAAAAAGAAAATGTGAGAATGAGATGGGGCAGGATAGGTGCTGCGAATGCTGAGACAAAGATAAGGGAGAAACAGGACTGACAGGCTAAACTCTTCATAAAGCTATGAGCGTTCATCTCGATAATCTCTGTAATCTCTGCTGCTACAGTAAATCTAACACAAATACGCACATACAGAGTTCAACCAACATTAACGTTTACTTTCACTTGCCTGGTCAGGCAATTGGACTGCATTTATATATATCACTTTCACACACACAGTCATACACAAATGCACAGTGCCTAATCATTCACACATACTCGCACACCAAGGGCTATGGCTTCAGGGGCAATTTGGGGTTCAGTATCTTGCCAAAGTATACCTCAACATTCAGACTCAACGGAGCCAGAGATCGAACCGCTGATCGTCTGATTAGTGGACGATCCCGCTCCACCACTGAGCCACAGCCACACCAGTCAGAAATCTATTTGTCTGAGGTCAATTTTTACTTTACCCTGTACAAATTGGCTTATTTATTACCGATTACCAAACAACAACTAAGACTTAAGTCAACTGTCATGTTTAATCTGGGGCTGCAATGTTCATAAAATGTCAGAAAATAGCGAAAAATGTCCATCCCAGTTTCTCAAAGTCCAAAATGATGTCTTCAAATGTCTTGTTTTGTCAGTCTAAAATCCAAAGATGTTCAGTTTAATATGACAATCAACAGAGAAAGGCAGGAAATGGAAATCTGCCATTTTTGCATGAAAAGTTACTTTTAAAAAAATTTTAACCACTTGCTGGGTCGACCAAGTTAGTTTCTAAATTTATTAGCCTGACATGGCATTTTGCTTTCCTTGGGCAGACTACACATTCAATACACATTAATTTAGTCAATATCAGACATCAAATTGGGTTATGATTCTTTTCATTTATTATTGGAATCTGAAAGACCAAATTATTGCAATATTTGACTATTATTAATAGTTTTCTCTTTTTAAACTGGCATCCTCTGTGGACTGCCATTTTGAGATCAGAAACAAAGTGATCTTTGCACCATTTTTGTGTACAGTGATTGAGAGGAGATTATATTTCATATTTTGAATGCATTGACAAACAGTTGCTTATTGAAACAGCCAAGAAACATGGAGCAGTATTAAGTAAAGGTCAGAAAATGGCAGAATATGACAGAAATGTAACATAATATTATAAGTGTTTTCGTTACATTAGAATGAGTAGTTTAGATCTACAAAAAGAGTGGTTCACCTTGTTTCTACAGTAGCCCAGAATGGACAAACCAAACACTGGCTCTAGAAAAGGCCTTTTGCATTTTCATGAGTTTCACAGCCACCGCAAGTTCGCCTACACGCTTGGAAGGGGAAGGTGAGGCGACATGGTTGTACTCCAGAACTCACGACTAGATGCCACTAAATCCTACACACTGGTTCTTTAAAGCTCAGTCGAACTGAGAGGAACTGCAGAGTCAGGGTTGGTAATTCTCTGTGGGTTCCTCACCCTGAGCGAACCCTTTCAAATTACACTATTTGATCCACTGTTAAGATAAAAATAATATTTATTGTAGCGTTGAATTACTTTAATACATTCCAGATATCATGGTTGGTGATACTTTGATGTGCGCTGTGAACTGAAATGAAGATTTGAATATAATAACTTTGACATAGCTTCTTCTACATCAAATCAATGAGGAATGTGTCTCATTTTGTGATAAATCAGCAAAATTTAAAAAAAAAAAAAAAAAAAAAAAGAGGGAACAAATCTATATTTTCTGGCCACAACTATCAAGCAGCTTAAGATGTAATGGAAATGAACTGACAGTGAGCCTGCATTAAACACTAATGAGGATGCATTTCTCCACAGCAGTTTTCTGTACATGTTGTGGAAAGCTTTACTGTAAATGTCATTACGCTGCAGCTGAAAATACCATTAACGGTGGTCATCAATACATCCGAGCTGCACATACAGTCCATCTAAAAAGCATTAGCATTAGAACATCAGGCACAGAGAGGACGCTGCACTCAATCCCTCTTAACCATCCGTCTTATACATGCGCACACGTGAACGCAGTTTTCCCAAGGTACCTCCAATCATCACTCTCCTCCCCGCCTCCCGTCATCTGGCCTATCAAAAGCAACAGAGCACAACTGCTGCACTACTTGGTAAAGGTCAGCCAGGGCACACATACTAATAGCTTATAATGTTAATTGCCACGTTGCCTCCAGAGGGGAACAAACTGCATTAGACAATACGGATGGAGACTGTGCTGTTTATAGATTGTTTATATGTGTGTGTGTGTGTGTGTGTGTCTGAGAGGGAAAGCAGGGATATGACGAGGGCTCCTTTAGAGGACCCAAGAGGCCATTATGACTGGTAGCTGTCACCTCATTTACAGTGATATATGACTCAAAACCAAGGCCCCAACCAGACAATAAACATTATTTGCAACCAACAAATTCACATAAACATAGCAGGCCGGTCATTCCAGGGCCGGAGACGGCAGCTGTTTTAACCCTTTCACTCCAACCACAAAGGGATACGCTTGGCAGAGTTTGCAGATGTTTTCCGTCCACAAATGGCATAACATATTTTCCCTCTGTATTAAAGCTATAGTTGGTAACTTCTATAAAAATAACCTTTTTCTTGGTTTTTGGTTTTTTGCTGAAACTGTCACTGAATCTTATTCGTTTTATATTTTAATGTTATGGAACTGATCTGACTGTGTAAAAAGGAGCTAAAAAACGAAACTAACTATTTGTACCGTAATGGGTAATGCCATTTTCATTTAGTTAAAATGGATTTTTATAAAATTGGATTCGAAAAAAATATTGTTCAGTTTACCCAGCAATAAGTGCTCCCAATGGTATTTACGTCTACGTGACCCAAACAAAAACAATCAGTCAACATGAGTCAACTTTCAACCCAAAAGGAGCCATCCCTCCCCTGACTGATTCTGACCTCTGAAAGTAACAAGATATTTTAATTTTGTTATTAACCTTATTTACATGCAGTTGTTTGTGAGCCTTTATTGTGTTTCACTGTAATTTACCACTGTGCATTCTCTCTCCTCCTTTCTCTCCTCTGCTCTGTGTGGACACATGGAAAAGAGCAGGTCATCAAATACCAGCGTTTTAGGTTGGAAGCTGGCTCTGATTGGTTGTTTTCATTCAGGCACGGTGGATTCTTGGAGATGCCATTAAGAACATGAGGAGGAGCTAGATGAAACTGATTTTATCACATGTTATCAGTCTCATGTAATACAGGGTTACAGATGTTGATGATTAGTCATTAACATCCCTTAAGAAGCCCTTAAGAATTTAGCCTATTAAAATTGTATTAAGTGATAATGAATGTTTTGTGTACCATTTCTCCAGAGCTCACAGGTTTTCTCAGTTTGGTTTGGTCTGCCTTGCTAGTTTCGAAACGGCTCTCTAACTGACACTGTTTTGTTTGGCGGAACCATTTCTTGAGTGAGGGCAGATGAAGAGCAGCTGTTTCGAGCAAGACCAATGTTATATTATTCTGTTTGCTTCATAAATTAATGTTTCACATAACTTATATGCATTTAGAATTCTTTAAATTAAACTTAAACTGAGAAAAAGAAGTGGATTTTGCAGCTTGTTCATTATTAATGATTAATGGATTATCAATGGTTATCGTGAGAGTTTCTGCAAATAGTTATTTGGTGTATGTTCTGTGTGTATTTCCTTCAGATACTCACATGAGATCTGGTCTGTATCGGTCGATGAGGGCGCACAGGGCCAGACCGCTCTTCCAAGACATAGTGAGGTCCGTCACGTTAACATTCCTGTATCCCTCCGTTTGTCTCTGGCACCAGTTCAGCAGCTTACTGGATCGAGCTATGGATTCTGGTATGGCAGAACGGGAAAATTATAGGCTTGATGTGGAAGCAGCAGGTTGAACAGAATCTGGACTAAATGTGGAAGGAAATATACATGGTTTCTGGGCAGCACTTCACATCCCTTGCTGGGCAATCTCATGGCCTTGGTCAGGCAAGGCTGAGCGCAGAATCATAAAGTTTTGTCATCCATGGCCTCAACATCCGTGTTAGTACTAGTTCTAACCAGCCAATGAGGAAGTATTACACACCGTGAGAAAAAATATTTACCGACGTGAATAAGGAAAAGGATGCAGATGAGAAGTTAGGAAAGGATGCATAAGTCACAGGAAACCTTTACATGTTGAAAATAACCAGGGCATTCAAATGGGAGTATCAATGACCGAGTTAGTGCTCAGAGGCTGCAATAAGTCCATCCATCATTCCACTATTCTTTTCACATTATTCATTCATGAGTGCATGGCAGGTAAACTTTCAAACTGTTAAACTTATTAGGAATCCCTGAAAAGCAACACCATGCATTTGGACTTCGTGTTACCTTGCAACTGCTTGTCAAGCAGGCAATTGTCTAGAGTGAAAATAGTTCATTATTACATCTCAGCAACAGTGATTGCAGCAAAAATCCTGATGTGACACTGATCAACCAGGACATTAAAGACAATCTTTACAGTTTACTTTTTAACCATGTAAAAGATACAAACCATTCCTGGCCAACTTGGGTGTTGACGAGTTGATCACATTCTCAATTTCAATGCGCATTTCCCTGGACTCCCCTGTGTCACAGAGATGCCTCATCTGCAACATACACAGAAATACTGCACATGTAGAACTCCAAACACACTGTATTACATGAACAAAAGTTGTGTTTCTTGCCAATAAAAACACTTGTGGTATACACAACCACAGAAATGTACAACAGGCCTATTCAGTTGGTCACAATTAATATCCCTATCCGACCTTTTAACAACCTCAATCTGGCCCTTTGATCATTTATAAATATTAATAGGCCAATTAAGCACGCAAAAATACTCTTATTTTAGAAAGTTTTAACACCGGTTGCTTAAGCAGAGGGAATTTAGGGGAATCAAATTGAATGAAAAAAGATTTTAAATGCCACACTGTGTTGATCAAAACAAGACACCTCTAATCAAGGATTACAAAGGCATTTTCCCTACTCTTTTGTACATAATGTTTCTTTTCTAATTGTGAAAACTAACAAAGTGGAGAACAAAATAAAAAGTTGCATTATTTTACACTTTTAAATTCCTAATTGTACAGGTCAGACAGGAAATCTAAATGTCTATAGCCCCTGGCACTTTACTTTTTTCAAAACCAGCCCTTCTACAAAAGTAATCAAACATTCCTTATTGGAACCTCAGTCAAATTTCTCCTTTCCTGTTTCCTTCACTTAGATGTTGTATTTAAAAGATGTTGCTGGGGGACCTGTAAAAGCAACATATTGTGTAGATGCATCTTAAGTTACCTAACTAGCTAGCTAATCCACATCAGTTGTTAGCTAGCTAGTTAGCAAGTGTTTAGTTAACATTAGCTAACTTAAGATGCGACTATATGTCGCTTTTACAGGTCCAACGGCAACATCTTTTAAGCAGCTTCAAAATGTGGTTTTCTTTTCAGCATAGAAGAGTCTAGCACATTGCATATCTAAGTCTAGGAAACAGGACAGGAGAAAGTTGACCAAGGTTCTACCAGGTACCAGTGTTGTTTAACGGTTATTGGAGCACAAAGCAAAAGGGACGGGACTTAAAAAGGGTCAACTGAATAGGCCTGGAGTACAATGAAGCAGAAATTGAGACAAAGAGATTTACTGTCAGTCACACTCACCTGACTGGGCTTGAGGAAGTTAAGGCTAATGTTGGGGTAACGTGTTGTGGGATCCAAGCTGTACTGACTGAAGTTTTTGTTAACATTTTCTGGTGTGGTTTGGGGCAGCAGACGGTATATACTCTCCCTAAAACAAAGAGGGGAAAAAAATGAATGAATTCCCATGTACTATACAAGCAGAGTCTTGTTGGTGGGAGGAAAACATTGGGAGACAATATGGCAGATAGATTAAGAAAAGATATTAACATTGCTATCATGAAGTCACATTCCATTCAGTTCTTATGCAAACCTCTTATCCTATTAGTACCAGCAGAGGTGGGACTGATGCTTGAAATCACATACAGGCACATTTCCTAGTAAAGCACTTAGAGATAAAAGGGTGTGTTTGAAGAGAGACAATGTGTGTGTATAGGTGTGTGTGCTTGAGTGTGTGAATGTGAGTACAAGAGCAGGATCAGTCTTGGTGTACATGCATCAGTGTTTCCACACCCTCACCTCTCAGCCAGCACCTCGAGAGGAGTTTTTCCCTGAGCCCAGCTCCTCACCATCCAGCCCGAGTCCATGGCTGCCAGGAAACCTCGGGCGATGCCAGTGCCCATGGGCCAGAAGGGCTGAGGGACAACAATGGACACCACATTCATCAACCAAATATGGCCACAGAAGAACCAAGGATATAAAAAACAAAAGTGGAGGAACTGTGACACAAGATTTAAAGAACAATGTGAACTTTAAAAGGGGAGAACAGTAAAACATATCCTTTATGAAGGACCAGTCAATCCAGTTGCATCACATCATAGTGCAGAAACTGCACTTCTAAAAGGCTTAAATGACATTAGGATGAACTGGCTGTTGCACTGTTTTGGCGCCGCTAGATCTGTCTGCTACATTTGATACACTGGATGAAGTCTAACCTGAGCAGTACAACTTTCTCACTATCAGTTGGGAATGTTTCCGCTAGCCAGGAAAATAATATGTGCGGAGATCCACAAGGGTCTATTCTTGGACCTCCTTAACTGTTTTCTTTCTATATCTTACCAAAAGGTCAGGTTATCCACCTTAAC
>JAJHUR010135885.1:1705-31990 GCA_027495735.1 Lutjanus campechanus | reverse complement strand
ACATAAACCTACAGGGTTTTCTACAGGGCCTCCCCAAGAATTATATGTTATTTTATTGTTTTTGTGTATTTCTTTAAATTGTGCAAATTGAACTGAACTCAACTTTTTACATTGTGTTATTGTCATGTACATATACAGAGATGATGAGCAGCCTGGGACATCTACAGCCCCAGCAACAGGCAGAGGCAGGGGGCATCAGCGTGGGAGGGAGAATAGATGCCGATCTAGATCTCCATGTGACCGGTCATCCCAGCCACACCACAGCCCTGAGGCCTGGAGAACAGGAAGTGAACCTGATACTGCTCCAGGAGTCATTAGGTTCATGCCCCACAGACCACCAAGGAGCCCAGGTGGACATGCACTTGCCATATACACCGAGAGAGCTGTTTCAGTTGTTCTTCTCCACTGCCACCATGAGGACACTCTGCAAGAACACCAACAAGTATGCAGCAACACAGCAGGAAATGGGGAAGAAGTGGGCTGTGGGCTGACGTCGGGGTTGAGGAGCTGTATAAATTCTTTGGCCTTCTCATGTACATGGCATTGGTGTCACTGCCAAGTTTCCAGGACTACTGGAAACAAAAACGCATCCTGTCTGTGCCGTTTCCAGCCATGCTCATGACAAGAGACCGATTCAGGTCCCTGATGTGGAACATCCACTCCAGCGATCCAGAGGAGGATGTGATAAATGACAGAAAGAAGGAAACACCTGACCATGACAAGCTCTTCAGGACAAAACCCCTCATGGATGAGATCCGCACTGCGTGCCAGGCTCATTACCACCCGAGGAAGGAATTGGCTGTCGACGAGCGAATGGTGGCAACTAAGGCAAAAACTGGCATGACCCAGTACATGAAGGACAAGCCAACAAAATGGGGGATCAAGCTCTTTGTGTTGGCTGAGTCAAGCAGTGGCTACACTGTCAACTTCAATGTGTACGGTGGGAAGTCTAGCTCGGCCAGTGTGCATGGACTGTCATATGACGCTGTCATGGACCTGATTCAGCCATCACATCTTGGGACGGGATACCACATTTATATGGACAACTTCTACACCAGTCCCAAGCTGTTCCTTGACTTGGCCAGCTTGAAATATGGTGCTT
Source organism: Lutjanus campechanus (assembly GCA_027495735.1). Taxonomy (NCBI): domain Eukaryota; kingdom Metazoa; phylum Chordata; class Actinopteri; order Lutjaniformes; family Lutjanidae; genus Lutjanus; species Lutjanus campechanus. The sequence goes on along the minus strand of JAJHUR010135885.1, from coordinate 30,888 downwards.
GCGGTACCTACAGGGACAACAGGAAAGGGTGTCCCCGTGGAAGAGGAAATGCCCTCACCCAAAAGTCTGAGAGAGGTGCTGGGAGGTGGAACAGGGAGGGCCCCCTGCTGTTTGTGAAGTGGATGGACATGCGGGACACAGGACTCTCCCCCAGAAGACTGGGGTTTAAGTATTGTGTGAAACTAAAAATCAGTGTTGACCTTAAATTTTTAGACTTAGTTGACATTTTTTTCCATTCAGTTTTCAGTTGCAGTTTGGTTAGGTTTAGGAAACAAAACTACTTGTTTAGGTTTAGGAAAAGATCATGATTTGTTTCTGCCATGCAGGTGTAAATAACTACACTGGCTATTGTAAATAGCATTGTTGGCTACAGACATTTGGTGCTTGCCTCTGTCATGCTGGGCTACATATACCTGGTTGTAAATAGACATGTTGGCTATTCCATCCTAGGTGCAAATAGCACTGTTAGCTACAGAAGCGTGGTTGTTTGTCTTTGCCATGCTAGGCTATATAGCTGGTGTAAATAGCAACATTGGCTATTCCATCCTTGGTGCAAATAGCATTGTTGGCCACAGACACCTGGGTGCAAATAGCATCTGCTGATAAAGAATTCAGATTTATGTTATTGCACAACTTTACAGACTTAATTTATCTGGCAGAGGGTCTGGAGTGTCCCAGTTCACATGGAACTACACACAAACATTGATACACATCTACACTAATTCCAGAACACATGAATTCATACACATCCATCCAACACAGACACACACACACACACACACACACACACACACACACACACACACACACACCAACATACTATATATGCATCTACACACTATCCACTCTAAATAAAGTTGGGATCCTTTGTTCTGTGCAGATTCTGGGTAGTACTTTGTCCAGAAATTATTGGAATCCACACAGTACCAACAGTAAATTCCAGTTTCTGACACACAGCAGCATGATTTGCAAAATGATTAGCTGTGACGTAGCATATGATTGATATCAAATGGGCTTAAACAGGCATTGTGACCACTATGGTCCTCTAGAATTCAAGAGATCCTTCATGACTGCATCCATGTGAAGACAGACAATAATACTGGAGAAAAGTTGGACCAGTTGAAGAAGTCCTGACAATTAGTCCACAAAAAAAATTGAGTTAAGAACAACACATGAATGATTTCTGACAAACATAACAAAGAACACAAAACTCAGAAGATTCTCAAGATGATTACGCTAGACGAGTGATGACTTCATTCCTGTTTTTCTATATTCTTTGCCATTGTTACGACTGATATCATAAATGGCTGACAGTTAGCATGATTTACAACAGGGAAACATTAGAAATATGACATCCATTAGTAAATGTTTAACTTCATTAAATTTGTTCGACTCTTAAAGGAAATTCCAGTTTATTCCAACTTTGATCTTATTTTCATAGCTTTGGCCATTGTTTCCATCAGTTATAATAACCTTATACCAAATGTACTCAAGAGATCTGGGAACCACACACATTAGAACAAACAAAGGTTATCTAAACCACTTCATCTGGAGATGTGACAGAGTCATTAGTCTATCTTAACAGTGTCTGATCTCCAGACTGCTCATGTTTCTTGACCCGTCAGACTTCCTTTTAGTGATGATGCCATGTCCCTACTGGTCTATCCATTCATCTTGCATTATTTATCCAGGACTGAGTCGCAGTGGCAATAACCTCAAAAAGTAGTCCCTACTTCACTCTCAAAGCCACAACCTCCAGTTCATATCAGGAAATCCCAGGGCATTCCCAGACCAGATGGGATAATCCCACCAGGGTGTTCTGGGTCTGCCTCAGGCCTTGTCCTTGTTGAACACTCCCCAAAAATTTCCACAGGGAGTCTTTGAGAAGGCATCAAAATAATTTGTCCTTTCAACACTAAGGAGCAGGAGTTCTACTCCGAGGCAGTTCAGATCAGCTACGAACACCTTTTCCTTTAGACATTTGTCCTTTGGACAACATCATATAAACTTCCTAGCTTAGCTCTGGTAATTTCTTCTTCTTTTTTATTTCTACGGATGAGCCCAGCCACCCTGCCAAGAAAATTCATTTTAGCACCTTCACCCACAATCTAATCCTTCTGGTCACAATACAAAACTCATTTAAGATGTCAATAGTTCAGGGCTGGAACATACACTGAGCAGCCTAATATTGTAAAATTGTGTAGGTCCCCCTTGAGCTGCCAAAACAGCTTTGACCAGTCAAGGCCTGGACTCCACAGACCTCTGAAAGTGTCATGTGGTATCTGCACCAAGACATTAGCAGCAGATCCTTTAAATCCTACAAGTTGTGAGGTGTGGCCTCCAGGGATCAGACTTGTTGTTCCAGCACATCCCACAGATGCTTGATCAGATTGAGATCTGGGGAATTTGGAGGCCAAGTCAACACCTTATCAACTTCAGGGAACCTTCATCCATTGCTACATGGTCCAGTTCAGACGCTCACTGCGCTGCACCCAGCCCCATTGGCAGCAAACTGTGATGCACAGTGTGTTCTGGCACCTTTCTATCAGAGCCAGCGTTCACTTTTTCAGCAGTTTGTGCTACAGCAGCTCTTCTGTGGGATCGGACCAGACAGACTAGCCTTCACTCCCCACAAGCATCAAAGAGCCTTGGGAACCACTGACCCTCTCGCAGGTTTAGCAGCAGTTGTCCTTCCTAGGACCACTTTTGGTCGGTAATAACCCCTGCAGACCGGGAACACCCCACAAGACCTGCCATTTGAGGTGTTCTGATCCAGTCATCCAGCTATCACACTTTGTCCCTTGTCAAAGTTGCTCAGATCCTTATATCTGCCCTTTTTCCTGCTTACAACACATCAACTTGAAGAACTGACTGTTCACTTGACAGGTGCCATTAACGAGATGATCAGTTTTCTTCACTTCACTACATGTCAGTGGTTTTAATGTTTTGCTGATCAGTGCAGATCAACCTGTAAATGGAGAGTCTTGATTTCAGGCTCTCCACTGTCACTAACACCTACATTACCCGACGCAGTGTAGATCCAGTCCATCTTACACTTCCTCTTACCCTCACTAGTGAACAAGACCCTAAGATATTTAAACTGAAGTTTCTGTGTTCCCAGAGCTCAGTAATTATCTTGGAGAACACAGCTAGTTTTACTGATTGGAATGATGGCCAAACCTACAAAAAATACAGTCCAATCTAAGTCACAGTAAAGCAGAATTATCCTTTAAATTCAACATAATATTTGCTTTCAAAGCATGATTATTTAACAGTACTAATGTTAATGGATCTTCCCTTCTTCCAGTGTCCTTCAGTTGGAGATCAAACAAGTTTTAGGGTGGCTTCCCACCAAGAGTCTCTCAGAGGAGCAGCTTCCTGCAGCAGGTGGTGAATCAAAGATAATTCATCATACCATTTCCCTTTGATGGCCAACTGTCAAAAAATAAACTCTTTTACAAATAAATACAGTATTTACAAACACATGATTGTTGAAAGCTTGGAACTTCATTGTAAATTGCTTTAAATTCACTCCAGCAGCTGCCTCAGCAGCACACCAGTGTGGACAACAGCTGGCTGTCCTCTGCAGTATTGATTGTAATTATCAACTTGTTTTGTACCGTTTCCATGGTGTTTGACAAGTTTTGATTTGTTCTGTACAAAATATTAATTGTTGCTATTTGTAAACCTTGTTATGTACATCAGCAAACACCTTTTTTCTTTTTTTACAGGAGGACTACCAGCTGAGGTAGCGAGGGGTGAACAGGTGAACTGATCCAGGGCTGCTTCTTCATTTGACACGGGCTCGTAAAGCAAACTTCATGATTCAACATTGTTTTTGTACGACTCTGAATTTTGGAACAAACTCAGTCCAGCTGTATGTCACACCACTGAAGGTGAGTAAGTCTCATCGTTTGTCCTTTTCACTGCAGTGCTGATCTTTACTGGAATGGAAGGCCTTCAAACGGGGTCACGTATTTCATCTCACAACTCCAGACCTTTCCTGGTAAATCCAAATTCACAAATTCCTCCTTGGTATGACGTTGAAATGCAGAAAAATAAAACATTACAACAGCAGTTTCACAAATTCCATGTTTCAAACCTGAGCTCCATCTGAAGGCCGTATAACACAGGTCTGCGAACTGAAGATGAACACCAGCCAGCTAACACTGTCGTCCACGTTTGTGCACTGACGCATCTTTTCACTCAAGCAGAAACCCAACATGGGCCAAAAAAAAAAAAAACTATGTGCTTGCTCACATGTTTTTAGCAGCTTAATGAATGACAGTGAACAAGGAAGTTTAGAGAGAGAAACAAGGGACGACCTCACCGAAGTCTTCCACTGCCTGGATGTTTCCAGAGTTTATATTAGTCCTGATGGAGAAGACAGCAGGTCCATTGGCATATGCAGTCACAAATCCAGCATCACAGAGGTTCTTCTTCAGATGGTTTCTGACTCTCCTGTTTCGTTTCAGTAGATACCATCAAATTCCACTATGTTCAGTCATTTAGTCTCTACTTTCCAAACAAGTGGTTTTGGCACATTAATGTCCTTCTGGATAAGATCTGCTCTCATTCAAATGACATGAGGTTTGCTGGTATCTGCTGAGAGAATAGAACAGATATTTAATTCATTTAGAAGCAGAGAGAGATGTTAACTCTGTCAAAAGTGAAAAGAAAATACACCAAGCCAGGCTTTATCTGCTTGAGGTTTCTGCTTGTAAAAAAATAAGTTATTTGTAGTATGCAAAGTATGCTAAAATAGCATACATAAATATATGTTTGTGCACTCTTACTGGTTGGTTAGTATACATAGGTTGTAACAGCAGCCACATCATGAGATGTTATCTTAAATTTCTGGCACTGTCAGAATTTTGTCTCAGGCTGTATCTGGCTGCAAGACAGCCGTCTTTGAATCTCTCTCACAGCGCAAAACAGGATCACCATTTTGGAGCTACAACTAAATATATTTGCCATGTTTCTTTCACCTTGGTCATCTTTTGTCTGAGAGCCTAAAATTAATTGATTGATTTTGGCCATCAGGGGGCAGTGTAACATCACCTTATAAAGTTGTTATGCTGAAGGTGATGACCAAACCATTTACACATTCACATTACACCAGAACAATCTACTGTTGACTCAAGTATCTATGGTTAGACCTTTGCTGAGCATGTCACATACTACATGTTTCTATTTCTATTCATCTGTCTCTTGAGGAAAAACAGTTGTTTCATCTGATCAAAAGTGACCAACAGATGAGTGTGTGTGTGCTGAACTTACCTGAGGTCTGCTGCTTCTACAAGCCTCTTCCAGGTTTTTGTGCCAGATGATGGCTGAAAACCTGGATCCTGTCTGGAACTTGTAAACATTGCCTGTGAAGAGACACAGATGACTTCGTCTGGTTATCTGGATCAGTATGACGGGAGCAGAAAGGTGCAAGTTTTGTGTTGGTGCTGTGAAGCTGACCTTTGTCTGGGTCATTGAGCTGGAAGATGTTGGGTCTGGCAGGGTCATCTGGCAACACCACCATCCATCCAGTAACACACACCTTCTTACAGGGGCTGGACTTGTACTGTGGCAAAGAGCAGACAACAGTGGATCAGATTTACTGTAAACATGAAAACTAGACATTTGAGCTGTCAGAACTTTACTAGTTGTACAGTACTTCTGTATTATGGGGTCATGGCATTGTAGTGGACAACAGGTTCTCATACCTAAACAACAGAATGGGTTGATCGCTAGTAGGAGGTGGGAAGTGACTAAATATAAATATTTTCTTACGATACTGATTTTTCAGGTATCTGCACTTTACTTTAGCATTTATTTTTCTGACAACTTTTTACTTTTACTCCCTATATTGGAACAAAAATATCTGCACTGTACTGTACTTTAGTTCTAATGCATTTGAAGGGAATTAATGATTATTTTTATTCCCAACATCAAGAGTGATTTCAACTTAAATGGATGGAACAATAACAGAGAACAGATGATTCTTGGTGGTTCCATCTGCACATATTCCACATGACAGATGCAACAAGACATAACAAGACAAAAACGTTGTAAAAGACATAAGATGACAAAAAAACGATCTAAAAGCTGTAACAAGATGCAAACAATGTAAGAAGACAAAAAATAAGGTAAGAGTCAGGTAAAAAACAACAAGATGAAAACATTAATGATGAAAACAACGTAAAAGACATAATAAGACAAAAATGATGTAAAAGACATAATGAGATATAAGATGTAACAAGACTAGTTGACTATGAGGTCCCCTCACGCTGTGTCCAGTCTGCTGCATCCTGCTGCCGTGCAATTTCTGGAGCTTATTACTGTGAGTAAGTTTGCTGTGACAGACCTGATATGAATCTGTTATTATCAGAGCTAACAGCTGGTTGGAGCCAAAAAGTGACACTGTCACACAACACAAGAGCAAGTACACAACTACTACACTGGCATGGCACTGCTGATCCCTAACAAACATTATTTATAAGAGGAAACAGGTTTATTATCTCATTATCTGGACAAACAAAGCTAATTTTCTTGAGATAATAATGATTAACCCATTATCAAGAGAAAGCAAGCTTTGTTATCCGAGATAATTAACTTGTGATCTCGAGATCACAGCATAAATAAAAATGATTGCAAGTACGGTAGAAATCAGGGGATGAAATCCAACCCTTAACTGTAAGACAAGTCCTGGCCAAACGTCCCAGATCCTGAATCATCTCCTTTTTGTCCCCAAAATGAACCGTTACTATGAACAACATATGAATTTATGAAAATATTCTGACGAAAAGACTTATGTAGGCAAAGATTCCTGCTTGTAGTTATTAAAAATGTGTCAGAGTATTCTTGATGTTTTTTCACTGTAATGCACTGATTAGACTATCATCAATAACAGATTGTTGATGTAATTCCATGTGTTTTAAACCAGATGATGGCGAGTGCAGCCAAGACTTTGTGATAAAAATATCTAGAAACACTGAGCTTCATATCATCCTCATAATCTGTAACTCATAGTATTTATAACTTCACAGTATTAATAACAAACAATGTTACTCTAAATTATTAGATTTTAATTCTTCTGAAATGACACGCCCACCCCTAAACCCCCTGTCCTGAATTTCACCCATTCTCATCTGGTCACCCCACCTGCACCGGATGCTGCTGTACAATCATGACGCACAGGCGTAGTTCCCCTTTCATGCATTATATATTGTTTTTCCCCAGTTTTGTTCAGAACTGAATCTGCTGGTGTGGAAGTTCTGTTAGCAAGTGTTCAGATTGAAAACAGCACTGTGTTAAAAAAAAAACCCACAAATGAAGTCCAGTCGCAGAGCAGATTAATGAGTTTGTGGCTTTATCAGACGCTAAGAAAAACTGATAAAGAAGAAGACACGCACGTCCTGAAGTTCACTAAGACGGGTGCTGGATCAAAAGACAGTTGAAACAAAGAGATCTGCACAAGAAGAAGCTCCAGTTAAAAGGATTTATTATGCTAGTGATGCTTGGAGCACAAGTCTGGAAGTCTGAGGAAGAGCCTTGTGCTCCAAACATCAGCAGCATAATAAATCCTTTTAATGGGAGCTTCTCTGCGTGTGGATCTATCAGTTTAAAATTTATCACATGACAAAACACTGCACAGCTGTTTACAGCACTATGAGACGGGCCTTAGAGACTGCAGCTTAAACATTAGAAACCTGCCGTTCACATTACAGTCTGAACAGTTTCATGTTCTTTATGTTCTTTAAGCATCGGACTCACATGTTTCCTCTCAGAGGCCCTCAGTGCTTTGGCCCCGTAGAACGTCAGTGTTGATCCAGACAGAGTGATCCAAAACCTGGTCCATGATGACAACTGAAACACAGCAAATAAACTCTCGCTCACTGTCATCAGATTATTCCTTTGCTGACATGGTGACCCAGATTTGATTAAAACAGAGAAGCTTAATGAACAGTTCACCCTAAAATCAAAAATACATGTTTTTACTCTGGCCTTGTCGTGCTACTTATTCATCGAGGTAGTTTTAGTGTGAGTTAGAGAGCTTTGGAGATATCAGCTGTAGAGATGTCCGTCTTCTCTCCAGTATAATGGGACTAAATGGCACTCGGCTTGTGGTGCTCAAAGCACCAAAAAATACATTTGAAATATTAACTTTTACAGAAATCATGACCCAGTTGCTCAAATCCACACACCTTGATGTGAGCAGTTTCATGTAGGAACGACTTTGTTTTGGCAGCAAAATCTACCTGAACTACTTTAGAATCTATTCATTCCATTATTCTGGAGGGAAGGCAGACGTCTCTAAGGCAGATGTGTCCAAAACTCTGCAACTCACACACACACACAAAAAACATCTAGATGGATAAATAGGGAAAAATATATGTTTTTGATTTTGGGGTGAGTTGGTCCTTTAAATCTCAGTGAAATCAGAGATGATCTCACCCTGGGCTTCCGTCCTTCCTTCAGCAGTGTTTTCCTTCGCAGGGGTCCTTCGATGGTCACACTGCCGGCCTCACTGCAGCCATAGCAGGAGTTGGCAGCAGAGGAGCTGAGCATGTTGGGAAGAAGAGAAAAGATTCAAAAGAGGGATCCAAAGATAAAACATCATGAGCGACTGAAACAGCTCCTCTGCTCAGTGTTCACAGTTCACTGTGTGTAGTTCACTGTTAGGACAGTGATGCTGATCTGATATGTTCAACCATGAAGAATCAGTAACAATTTACATTTAGATGCTTGTAATAGTTAATCAGTAATAAGACAAGTTTAACATTGTTAAACATTTACTAGGCTTTTGTTGTTGCTTTATTCAGATTTGTATGTACATTTATTAGCAGCTAACTAACACATTTTGGGGGTACCTAAAGTGTGTACAATGCTTATTAAGGTTAATTAATCCGTTATTATGCACTTGTTGACAGTTAACATTTTAAAATCATTAGTATTTTCAGACTATTTGCCTTCATTGATAATAAGTGCATAATAAAACATATTAATTTTAATAAGAATTGTTCACACTTTAGATCTGGTTCCCCAAAAATACGTAGTTAACAGTTAAACAGTCGAGCTCTTATTATTTTATTAGCATTCTTAAGCAGTCTTTACTTGTCAGTGTTAACAAGTTTCTTGTAAGTGTTTATAAATGTTTATAATCTCACAATATGCTATTATTAACCCTAATATAATCTTAGTAACACACGAATGTTAATAAGCATATTATAAAGGCTTTATCACCTGTTAACTAATCTTATTACAAGCACCTTAAAATAAAGTGTTAGAGAGCAATCTATTGAACAACAGGCAGACAGAGTCATTTCTTCACTGTCATCAGCCTCAATAGACCAGAATTCAATGCAGTCGCAAGCTGTGGGGGTGTGGCCACATACTTGGAAATGTAACACTGTGCTAGTGCTGTTCCTGTGATGATGCAATGTTTAACTTCATGATAATCCACACTGTGGATGACCATATAACTTGTAGAATAAATGTGATATGAGCAAAGTGGAATGAAACCAGATCATTGTGTTCACACAATGACGGTGAATCGGCTTCTCATAGAGGCAGCATGCATGAGGCCAACAGCAACATGATGGTTCACAAAGTGAGCTTTTCTTAGAGTTAGATGGAAAAGACAGAGACGAGACAGACATGAAGCACAGCACCTCTGCAGACTGTCACAGGTTGGAGCAGTGAAGTTAAGTAGATCTGATCTGATCAAAGTCACCTGCTCTCAGTAACCATACTAACTGGGATTATCTGTCATTTATACAAACATTTCTCTGATCTTTGAGCCCTCAGACAGGATCACAACAGTGCAGAAAAACAGCTCCTGTCCTCTTCATGATTCTATATATGGTGTGTGTGTGTGTGTGTGTGTGTGTGTTGTGTGTGTGTGTGTGTGTGTGTGTGTGTGTGTGTGTGTGTGTGTGTGTGTGTGTGTTTTCCAGGTGACACATGTGATGGTGCATGTGGTGTGCTATTTGTAGTTCAAACTGTCCCTGGGCTGTGCTGACAACTGATGCACTTCAGCCTCTTGTGGCAAAAATGAGTATTACAACAACAAACACTGATGAAATGATCCAGACAAAAATGTTTTTTTCAACTGTCTGGGATTCTGCACATAACAGATAGTGATTGGATACAAAACTTGCCAAGCTAGAGGTTAATGCTTAATATTTATTAACTGCCATTTGCCAGTAATTGCCACCAATATGGCAGATGCAGGACAAGAGCATTTTCCATTCTAAGGTGAACACATCTAGAGGTTAGGAAAGGAACAGTGTTATACTTTGGGATGCAAGGATGTGATCATTAAACTTCATGATCATTTTCAAGGAAAAATTTGAAAGATAGTATTTTGTGTGTGAAACCCATTCTTGAGAACTGGAACAAATATATGTTAAATATATGTAATAATGTTTTGATTTTGATGAAATCTTTTTAATTTCTAAACTTGCTCTGTGCCAGAAAACAGCCTCGTCCCAGACAAGAATTCACAACTTCTAACAATTTAAAAACGTGTTAAAATCCTTCAAAATCTAAAACTAACAACACCTACTGATAACATAGGTGTAACAATGTGCTATTATAATCATCTTTATATATATATATATATATATATATATATATATATATATATATATATATATATATATATATATATATATATATATATATATATATATGTACTTATATGTACTTAATTTTTTTTAATTAAAATATTGGTCCATGTTAAAGTTGTGTCACAAATTCCTGTCAACTCTGTCGGATTTTTTACAACATGATTTAATCCGGGATAAAAGGGTTAGCTATACCCTAAGGACCTAACTTTCTATTTTTAGACAAATTCATTAAATAATATTTCTATCAGATGTGTCTCAACCATAACATGTCGACTCTGTAGCCCTTCTAAATCAAAGCTAAATAAGAATTATGGTTTAAAAATTTTGTTTAACATTAAGAGACTCTGAGACACTTTAAAAAAGAAAATCTCTGCTCACTATGCTGTGAAATGAAAAAATGGTACATTGTGTCGACTCTGTGAGACATCAGCTGTGTCAGATATTCCATTCCACAAGGTTACAAGGTTTAATAGCCAAGAGTTTGATCTTATAAAATATATTTTCCAGCATAATTGAAGAGTGAAAATCAAAACCCTGTCAAAAACAGTTTCATCCCAGCTCTCAAGAATGAGTGAGCTACTTTCATCTCAACAAACAGTCCATATTAAAACTTTAGACGTGTTCCATCACCAGTTTTGTAGGTAATGTCTGAAAGCTGAGTTGAAGATGAGCTGTGACTCTCAGCAGCATGCAGTGAGGTGAGATAAGACACATTCTACTCTCCTGTAAAGATGAGTTCAGTCTTATTTAAAGAGACACTGACTTCTTGTTCTCAAACTTCACTGTACCTGTAAACATAGCTGCGGCTCCGGGGGGAGTTGCGAAGCGGGACCCTCCAGTTGGGGCCCAGTGTTGCGTACATGCGGCCCCTGTTTGTCACACATTGTCACAGTCAGTCTGAAGGGCTCATGAGACTCTGTTCAGTGTATGTCATGTGACCAGAAGAACCCAATCCAAACCATTTACTGAGATACATAAAGCACCACTGAGAGAGCAACCACAGTCAGTTTTAATCTGCCACTCAGAGATAGAAACTGAGGGAAAAATTTATTCTAGAATTTTGCTGGGACAAACATAGATATACAGTATGATTAACTTGACATAGAATGTTGCAACATTCAAATACACTGATATTATATGCATCATGAATATGCTGCAGGCACAGATACAAACTAGAAGTACAGAAGTACAGAAGTACACGTCTGGGGCCAGGCTGCACCAACAAGGATTCATTTTTAAACCCGATTAAAACATTATTTACTTTAAATTATGTTGTATCTAACTTTTAAATTAGCTTAAAATGAAGAAAGATTAAATTTACCTCTCATTAAACCTCAGTTTAGTTTTTACTCTAAACTAAGATTAAATTTAATTCTGTTGTACCAAAACTTTAAACTCAAATTAAAACTGTGATCCAGTATGAACTTTAAACTTGACTTGAGGTGTTCAACTTTTAAAATAGCTGCCTTTTTGAGATGGATTGAGCAAAATAATTCTCTGCTGAGCCATCATTAGTAAGATAACTCAGCTAACAAATATTTAGCTAGCTCGCAAACAAATTACAATTTGGTTAACGTTTTAGCTAGCAAGCAAACAATGTACCATTTTACTTTTTACATAACAAGCAAACAATATAACTGTTTTAACTTTAGCTAGCAAACTATAACTTTTTTTCTCTTTTAGCTAGCTAGTCAACAATTTTGTTAAGGAGCACAGAGCAGTTGATAGTTAATGGTTTCCCGAACAGATTTCAAATTTATTTGTGTTTATTTTAATTTGGATGAGCAAGCATCTCCATACTGATTAAACAAATTTCGGTTTACATAAATGAACTTGGTTTTACTAAATGGAGCTTAAATTTAAATTGTGCAACAGAACTGCTTAATTTTATAAGTGGATTAACTCATTTTAAACCTAGTTTTACTAAACTCCGATTAGTGCTAATCTTAGATGATCTTAATCCTTGTTGGTGCAACAGTCTAAGAAAAATTCAAATAAAATTTATAGGATATGTCTGGTGATTGAAAAGCATGAGGAAGCAACTTATTCTGTTATCTCAATAGTAAAAAACACTTTAAAGGAGCAATGTGTAAGATATGGTCGCTCCAAACAAATGGGAGAAGCATACAACTAGAATAACTGCTAACTGCTGCAGCTGTCTTTGACTGTAGCTAGCCTACCAGCTGCTGTTAGCTCAGATAGTCGTGTAGCTATGTGTCCCACTACTGACGCAATTCTGCCAGACCTGCAGCTTTGGGAGCACTGGGAGAGTGTTTGTGTTTACACTGTGGGCAACAGAACCAGGATCAGCAGCCTCTAGAGTTGGGCATCATTTGTTTTTTTTCCAATATTGGTGCTAAACAGTACTTTTAAAACAGTACCAATGCTTAGACGGTGCCTGAACTGATACTTTAAAAAAAAGAGAAGCACAAAATGGTAATTGATGGCATTTAAGAAGAGGTTTGCACTGCTAAGGAAGTGGTATCACTAGACAGGATGGGCCAGGCTAGCTGGTTAGCATGCTAGCTTCAGTAGACAGCACTGCAACACAATACAGTGACGTCTTTGACGACTTAATTTTGACATAACTTTGATGTCATAACTGTTACTTTTCACATTCTCTTGATCTAATGTTAGTTAATTCTTTGAAAGTTTTAAACTAAAACTCTGGCATCTTACACACTGCACCTTTAATACTGCCAGCATACTTTTTTTGTCATCTCAAAGAGATTAAAACTTTCCAGGATTAAATGATTATATGATAGGTAGGTGTGTAAATTGTAAAGTAAGTGATGATTGGGTCTCACCTCTCCATTCCAGGTGACAGCTCCTCCCCAAAAGAGCTTTCACTGCTACCTGTTAGGAAAAAAACAAAAATGAAAAATTCTTTGGTTTCAAGTTTATAAGAGAAGCTAATAAGGCATTTGTAAATAGAGAATCAACAGAAAGTGTGAAATGAGAAGCAGTTTAATTGCATTTGTCATGAACAGAATATAATATCATATACATACACACCTAATGACAGACCGTTAGAGACAGACGTACTGTGTGGATCGTTCCTGACTGGACTCTGAGACTCTAAGAAGCTGTCGTCCAGCAGGTGTCGTGCTTTCTCTATGGGAAACGTGGCACTCCTGCTCTCTGACATGCCATACTGACACATCATGCTGTGGACACACACCAGCCGTTAGACAACAACCAAAACACACAGATGGAGGTCTTAAAGCTTTTACAATTAATTTTACACTCACAGGGAACTTTTCATTATAAACTTATTTTTTCCAACCTGAGTCGTGATTCTTCCTCCTCTTGTCTTTTTCTTTTCTTTTTCTTTTCTTTTCTTTTCAATTTTCATACCATGTTACCCAATGATGTAATGGCTGAAATTTGAGAACATACAGACTCTACACAGACGCAAGTGTGTCTGTCAACTTTAACCACAGTATCTCATGCACATATTTGGGTGTGACTTTAAGAACTGCTTGCTGCATTTCAGAGCTGTGTGCACACAATTAGGATTAGGAATGAAGGCCAGAACTAGAGAAAATGCAGGAACAAGGTGACTGGAACTCCAAAACTAAAAATTCTTCTTTACTAATTAGTCGTGGAATGTAACTAAGTACTAAATACTATGTACTTTACTGAAGTATTACCATGCAATGCAACTTTAAACTTGTACTTCACAACTTGTACCTTTTAATTCACTCCATTTATTTGACACCTGAAGTTATAAGTTACAAGTGGAGTTACAAGACTGACTGGCAGCAGGCTACCTCTCGTAAACGTAAAGTTATGTTTTATGTGTAATTTGCAGCTTAATATTACATTATATAAGCATTTGGTTAAAGAAGTTATAAGTTATATAAGTAGTAGGTTATACCATACCAACTTGGATGGATTTTGATTGGCTGTCAGTGTTTCTGTCGTTTATCAAATCGCTTTGAAAATGATCCCAGTTGTCATTATAGTTGTGGTGTGGATTCCACCATCTACCTGAGGTAGACCAATATTTAAAACTATATATTTATGGTTATTCTTCTGATTAGGTCTTTGTGCAGAGTAGGGATGAGTTCATCTGATACTCAGTATTGGTCTGATACAGGCCCAGATCACTGGATCGGATATCAGTGGGTAAAAAAATCTATAATGCAATACGATCCATTAGCCTAAACAGTGGTTCCCAAACTTTTTCTGACAGGGCTCCCTTCAGAGGCTGAAAAAAGTTCACTCCCCAAGACAATTATTAGCAATCAGTAACAATAACTGCAGAAGCAACTGATAAAAAGGGATTCAAGTTAAATTTAAATGAAATAAAGGTCAGCATGATAGTGTCAGCAAACTCTTGTTTGATTATTTTATTTAACTTTATATCACTTTCTAATTTCCCCCTAGTTTGGGAGCCACCGGCCTAAACTATTACATAAATGCTTACACAGGTGAAATTAATTTTAATCTTAAATGTTTGAATGCTGCTGACCAATCAAAATAAAAATTCCTTTAGAGGAGTAGAACATGTGTTTCACAGTTTGAGGATGATGTTTTTTTTAGATGGCTAGGTTAAGCAAAGTGTAGCCATTAAAAGTTGTTAAAAAACGTTTTAAAAAATGGTATCAGATTTGTACCAGTATCGGCAGCTACTCAAGGTTGTGGTGTTGATATCGGTATTGGACAAAGAAAGAAGTTTGTATTGAGCCATCCGTAGTGTAGACTGCCCTTAACACTGGCACATTTACAGAAATGCTGATTAATGTCTTTTGTCCTTATAGATAAATAAATGAAATTAAAGAATTATTGAAAACATGTACTGTATGATCACTACATATGTTGAGTAACATCACAATCCCTGTAGTTTTGCTGTCATTTAGTCTTCTCTGTTTAACCAGGACGGCCACGTGTGCATATTCGAGGATGCTTGCTTGTCTGTCTTGGTCCTCTGCATCTGTTTTCAACATGGCAGCCTTGTCATTAACTTTATCATATTACAGCTAAACAGTCACTAAAATATGTTTCTGAAAACATTTTAGGCAGAAACAGGTGATGCAGTAACAGAATATTGAGGCATTTTTAAACAACACTGATCAGTTTGATCTGAGTTTCAGGAGTCGTGTCTTGAGGGGAACCTTCTTCCAGTACATTTGTTTTGGTTTGCAATACCAGTGCTCTACAGCGACCTCGAGGGAAAATGTCATATATAGCACCTCTGAACTATGAAACTAAAATAAGAATTTGATGTACATATACAACAACATTAAAATGCTGCTCAAACTTAAATGCACCAGAAGTAATAAATCTGTATAAAAATAGAACAGTGACAGGGTTCACTCTGCAGATGTAATCCTGCATAGTAATGCTTTTTTGATGCTCAAAGAAAATTTCACTTTAAAGTAATATTTTGAATGTAGGACTTACATATGACATATAAGTATCTTCACACTGTAGTATAGCTACTTTAACTTAAGTAGCAATACTACAGTACACTTTTTACTTGAGCATCTGAGTGCTTCTCTCAGCCCTGCTGCTGATATAGTTTTAGATTTATATTTGTTGGACAGGTCAGCAGCCTCTGGACCGCAGCTGTCAGCTGCAGAAGCACAACAAACTTCAGCTTCCTGCAGTTTTACAATCAATCATTGAGGGCCTTTTCCTGCACAAGCTGTTTGTCTATAGAATGTTAAGCACGCAAACTTTTAGCCAAGCACCTTTAAAGCTACAATGAGCTATCAATGGTACACTTTCAACCCGGTCTCTTCAATCTGTTACAAATAATACAACTTTACACTTTCAAATAGCGTGACGTGCATACTAGGGTTGTATCAGGGCTTAAAATTCTGATATTTTGACAACTCTGCTTTATGCTATGTCACCTGATGCTTTTTATGCGTGGTACTTGGACACATCAGCTCTGCACAGAAGTTAATGGGAGGGACTGGTGTATCACCTGCATGCAAAATTGGACTTTGCGTGCGGTCATTTGTATGCAGACTAAAGAGTCTGGGGTGAAAATGTAGAGATGCTGGACAGGTAAAACAACACTGTCTCTGCATTAGTGATTAAATGACACTCAGCCTGAAATTTATACATGAAAATTCAACACAGACACAAGAATGTTTTTAACAATTAAAAAGCACTGGGAGTAGATGAGGAAGACACAAGTTTACCATTGTTGCTGTAGTTGCTCATGGCTGCCACTAGATATTCCACATCTGACTGAACACTTCAGAACTTGAGAGTTTGCAGGTTAGACTTTAAAGTTCCAGTGTGTAAGATTCACAGGGATTTATTGAACAGAAGAAGAAATATGTTTTCATCTGTGTACAGTAGCCCAGAATGGACAAACGAAACAGCCTTTCAGGTTTTGTGTGAGTTTTGTGTTGCAGTGTCTGTGTCAGTCAAACTGTGTAATTCCTCCCTCTTCTGCAGGAAGGAAAACTGAATCATGAATAATGTTCGCTATTTTCAACATTATATACAATATTGTTTTTTAATATCACTGGCAATATTATGTTCTGTACCATGTGCAATAGCACTTTTCTATTATTTTGAATTTTATATTTTCATACTGTGCAATCTGACACAAGAATTTCCTTTAGCATTAATAAAGTTTTATTTTATCTCATCTCTGCAGTCTGCAAGCTCACCACTAAACGCCGCTAAATCCTACACACTGGTCCTTTAATATGGACATGAAATGAAATGAAATGCAACACTGGTAAAGTACTCACTTGTTGCCCAGACTATGGCTCTTCCTGTGGTGAGATGGAGGCGGGGTGGGGATATGAACCCCCACGGAGGCGTCGGGGCAGGTGGGCCGTCGGTTGTACCTCATGGAGGCAGATACCTCAGACAGACCTGAAACACAGAGAAAAAGGCATTACTGCTCACTGCTACAGCACTGAGATCCTATTTCAGGTTGTATGGGTAATTATTTCAGAGATGACTTATTATTGATTATGCTGTTAATTAAAGGGATAGTCCACCCCAAAATCAAAAATACATATTTTCCCCCTGGCCTGTAGTGCTGTTTATCCATCTAGATAGTTTTGGTGTGAGGAGCAGAGTTTTGGAGATATCAGCTGTAGAGATGTCTGACTTCTTTTGCAATATAATAGGACTAGATGGCTCTCTGCTTGTGGTGCTCAAAGCACCAAAAATATACATTTGAAAAACTCTCTTTCCAGAAATAATGTCCTGCTTGCTCAAAATAATACACAGATGTTGGAACTACTTTCTTTAGAATCTATTGGAACTACTTTAGAATCTAATAGAAAGATCTTCTTCATCTACATTACTAGTTGAAAACTAATCATTTAATACAATACAAATATAATAACAATACATAATGCCAAAACATTAACACAAGACAAGAGAGAAACAACAGCATAGAGAAAATAAATAAATAAAAAACAAACTAACAAAAAAGAAACAAAAAAATAAAACTCCAAGAAATATGTAAGATGTGATCTGTTTGGGTTTGGATGTTGTCTCAGACTTTGCCAGGGTGGGTTTGGTTTGGTTTGTTGTTAGCGATTCCTTCTGATCACACAAACTTCCTTCTCTGTCTTCCCCCTCTTCCCTTTCCCTTCCCCAGCAGCATGCCTACATCTACTTTTACTTGTGTTGTGGCGTTAGCTCCCCGGCAGTTGAAAAGCTCTAAGAAATGCTGAGTATGTGTTGTTGAAGTGGTCAAGATAGTTTTTTGTGGAGCTGATTGCTGTTCCATTGATATCTGTTGTGTTAAGATATACAACTATTGTGAGTTGTTGATTTATTTCCTTTTTTCCAGTTTAGTCATGTGGTTTTCTTGGCGATAGGGCTACAAGTGAAAGTATTGTGTTTGAGTTGAACATGTGTTGATTGTTTCCAGATCACTGAGTATGTACAGGGACAGTGGGATGTTACAGTTCAGCAATATGGATGTGGTAGTGGTTACTTTATCCAGAAGTGTTGTATTGGTGGACAGAGCCAGGATGTGTGGAGGTAGTTGTCAGTTGTGTTGAGTGTACAATGAGTGCATGTGTCTGATCTGGATAATCCCATTTTGTGCATCTTGTGTTGTGTGATGAGTGTTCTGTGAATGATCTTACATTATATGAGCCTTATGTTGGTATTCTTAGAAATTTAAAAATTATTCTTAAAAATAGAAAGTTTACCCGTGCTTGAGCAGTATTCCCACCTTTTTTAAACCAGGAAGTGAGACAGTGGGTCTTCAGGGTATAGGTAATCCTTTTTATGTCTGATTAAATCATGTTTTTGTAAAAAATTGTTGATGAAAATAAAGGACCAACATTTTCATTAAAAAACTATAATATGTAGTACATTTTTCTGGCTACGTATGTTATCATTAGGTATTGTTAGTTTTAGATTTTAAAGATTTTTAACATATTTTTTAAATTGGTTGAAGTTGTGAATTCTTCTCTGGGACGAGGCTGTTTCCTTATTAAACCAAACCAAAATATTTTATAAAATACATACATTTTATATATGTTAATCCTTCAAGATAGGTAGGACATGATTTGTCCCGCTTCTCAAGAATGGGTTAGTATGTGGGTCGGCTCTCCTTTAAGAATATTTTCCATCAAATCCAATAGGTGGAGCCAGCGAGGCACAAGATGAGCCTCTGCAGAATCATCATTATGGAACCAGTGCCTTCACTTACTGCAGTGACTGTTTCTATATGTTCAGCGTGGTGACTGTGTGAGTGTGTAATAGGGTCTGCACATACAGTCCTATCATCAGTCCAGCCTCAGCTCAGCCTGCTGGCAGCACTGTGTTGGATCGGGGAATTGATGCAGTGTTATCATGAGCGCTCTGTGCCAGTGGAACATCTGAGTCACTCCCTGCTCACTCTCACTACAGACCCACGGGGGCCATTCAGCCAGCCAGAAGTGACCGGTTCGGACCCAGCAGGGCAGTGTGTGTTCAGAATGCTCAGCTTGAAATACTTCAAGACTCCTATGAAGTTATTTGGTGGTGTTAAGTACTATGAGCCTTAAGAGGCTCATGAAAAGTAGGAACTGCTGCATCAGGAAAAGCAGAGGACATACACACAGCTGGATGTGATTGAGCCTGCTGGGTGTTTTGGTGGGGAAACACATATATTCCCACCAATGATGTAAAATTAAAATTAGAATCTTTCCTAAAAACAAGCGGAAAATGTTTACTCATGAGTAATTTTGTAATCACAAAAAATAATGTGGTTAAGTTAGAATTAAGGGAACCCATGTAATGTAGCAGGATAATGAGGCTGACCTAATGTTCCTCTGCTCTAAGGTATTTATCTTTTGTTTCCAAAAATGATTGCAAATAGGAGCTGTAAACTTACAGTCATTTCTGGAAAGAAAAAGGGAACTGAACCAAAACATGGAACTCTGAATTTGGGACAGATGACTTTTTTTTTCATTCTGTGGTCCTAGTGTAGAAAAATACTGCAAATTATGATTATTTTCATCATCGAGTAATCTGTTGATTATTTTCTCAATTAAGTGAGAATGTCAGTTAATGTCAGTCAGTGTTTCCCAAAGATATTCAGTTTACTGTCAGAGAGGAGTAAAAAAAAAAAAAAAACTGAAATTCAAGATTTTTCCTTTTTTATAAAATTAAAAAAATGACTCAAAATAATTAATTGATTAATTAATCCTGTCACAATCTTGTCAGTTGAAAAACAGGTCCAAACATACTGGAGCTCCAGTATGTTTGGACCTATTTTTCAAGTCTTTCCTGCAATGATTCTTTTAATTATCAACTAATTGATTCATTAAACAGACAATCAATTTCTCTATTAACTCATTAGTTGTTTGGTCCAGAAAATGTCAGAAAATGGTGGAAGATGACGTCCTCAAATGTTTTGTTTTGTCCACAACTCAATAGTATTCAGTTTACTGAGAGGAGTAAAGAAACCAGAAGAAGCTGAAATCAAAGAATTTGGACTTTTTTCTTAAAAAAAAGAAAAAAAAAGAAAAGAAAAGAGAAAAAAAAAGTTGTAAGTTGGTGTCTGAGCAGATATGTAACTGTAAATAAGCCTTTGAAGTGTCACGTGTGCCCCATCAGTACTGTAATACAGTCAAGAAAGAAATCTGTTCAAACATTTCATATCAAAATTTCTCCACGTATAAAGAATTAGAGAGCTCGATGAGCCAGGTTTCAAAGCAGGGGGAAATCTCTTTGTTCCAGACCTTAAGAATGATTTTCTTAGCAATCACCATTCCATACTGGACTGACAAAGTTTTCCAGTGGCTTAGAGTTTCTAACTGTTGTGACCAGCACAGAATGGCTGTTTCTGGATTGGGATGGAGATCAAGTCCATAAACATCTGAACAGCAACAAAAGACAGCCGACCAGAACTTGTCTTAAAATGGGATTTTTAAAATATGTTTGCACTGGTAGTGGACCTGTTTGACCGTGCAAACACAGCCCCCCTCTTTCATTCATTAAACAACTATATTTAAAATGTTGGTGTTACAATATTTGCACATATCCACAAACCTGATGATATCCATGTCTTTCATAATGTTCAAAAGTAGGCATGATTCTCCTTCTGACCAGAAATGTGGGCTTCTGTTGTGTGCATGCATCTCTACTCCAGCTACAAACTGTTGGCTGGCTGGTTTGTTTACGACACACTCAGCTGACTGTAAACAGATAAGAGGTCGTGTGCTGCAAACTGCTGTAAAAACCCAACTGAAACACACATTCTGAGTGGGTTGTACACATGTCCAATGAATGTGCCTGTAACCTGAATAATACCAGCATATCTCACGCCTAATTCAGAATAACCCAACAAAATATGCTGTTTACATGATGTATTCAATTCTGAATAATAGTTAAAAAGAAAAAAAAAAGAAAAAGTGTTTTCATTTATGTTTCCCTCAAGAAAAAAATGTTATCACATCAGAATGTCCCACAAAACTTTTTGTGCATTTAATTATTCTTCTTTGGTTATGTTCTGAATAAATGATCTTCAGTATTTGGAGCAAGTAGCCTGTGAAAATGACATGAACATTTTAATTGAAAAAAACAACTGTTGCTAAAACTAATTAGATTTAAAGTGATGTGAAAGGATTCAATAAGTTGATTTGATATAATGCTGTCTAACCTCAACCATACAGAACTGTAAAAACCTCAAAGAGTTTGCAGATGCTCCATATGAGGCTCGCTGAAGGGTTGGAAGATGAGAAATGATGTGAACTATATGACTTTCTCAGCCACCACATCTCAACCACACTCAACATTTATGGGAGAACTTGGAGCGACATGTTAGACGGCTCTCTCCTCCATCATCATCAAAACACCAGATGAGGGAGTGTCCTTTGAATAAACTGCTCTTCATCCCTCTATCTTCATCCTAGAGCTCCGTTCCCTGAGAGAATCTAAGACAAGGAGCACAGAGGCTGTTCTGGAGGTCTGTGGATGGACTAAACCTAACTAATACACTTATTTTATTTTAGGTGACAATCATCAATGTGTCAGTTTTTGCTTGAAGGACCAGTGGGATTTATTGGTATCTAGAGATGAGATTGTAGATTGCAACCATTGAATACCACCTGCCTCAACCTCCCCTTCAAAGCATGTTGGTGAAAATAATCAGCAGATTAATCAATTAATAGTTTAGACTATAAAATGTAAAAAAAACAAAGAAGTCTTCAAATTGCTTGTTTTGTCCAACCAACAGTCCAAAACAGTCGAAGACTCTTCAGTTACTGTCATAAAAGACAAAGAAAAGCAGCAAATCCTGACATTTAAGTCCTGGACCAAGCAAAATTTTTAACATTTTTGCTTAAAAATGATTGAACCGATTAACCAATTATTTTAAAATTGCTGGCAATTCATTTCCTTTTGATCAAGCTCTAGTAGAAAGAGTTCAACATGGCAGCCTCCATGGAAGAGGACCCACACCTGCTGTAGATATAAAGGGCTCCTTCATAGGTCAAGATAACACACAATTCTTATTTTCAGGAGATTGTACACTAGTGAAAACATACTTAATACATTCCTGTAATATTCTGTCAATAAATCCCCCTAGATCTTACATACAGGATCTTTAATAAATACAGATATTATGTCTTCATACAGCTGATAGGAGGTATGACGATAATCAATCTAATGTTGAGATCAGCACATTGATCTATTAATACATCTGTGGATCAGTGCTGTCACACACAAGTCAGGAACACAACCTCATCTTGGGCTTGCCTACGGGAAGCTAACAACATGCCAGCAACAACAACAGCAACAACAATTGTTTTCAACGTGGAATGAATATATGGATAATATGGATAAATAACTACAGAAGACATTGGGTGGTAGATTTATCATGGATTTGTTTTACCCAGTGGTGGGCTGTCAGGCCATCAGGGCCGTTTCTGCTGGCCATGTCAAAATCAAAATCATATATTTTTTCATTATGTGTGTCTGAATGTGTCTGAATTCAAATACTTTTTCAGTAAGCTACTATAATATATCCAGAACACTATGGTTATTTTCTTGTGAGGCAGAGCTGGGATTTCCTGTATATCGGAATGGCGTCTAAACGCATCACAGCTCCGTGGACCAGCACAAGTGGTATCTCTAGCCCTTCGTTGAAGCCTTGAAGCTGCCATTTGATTACAACTTTGACTGACTGTATCATCAGCCGATCAAATTTTGACGTGTAGGGCCCTGCAGTGTGTCGGTTCTAGCCCCCGGTGTTGTTTGCGCCTTTGACGGACTGGGAGTGGCTAGACTTTATCAGTTGAAGTTGCGAAAGCAACTAGTGAACACTGTTACATTAACTGTGGAAGTATGTTTTTGTGACAACTTAGTGTTAAGTTTACGTTTCTGCTGTACTAGGAGCAGCACTGTCACTCGTCTGCTGCTCGCTCTCCCTCACTTGCACACCACACACACTTAAGTTCTGCCGTATTCCTTAAAGGAGTTATGCCAATGACAGTAATATTCAATAAAGTCCAATAAATTGTAATTATTAAAGTGGTTGCAGTAAACCACCATCTGCCTGCAGTGATATGTTGATTTGTCACTGTGGTAATAAAAAATCTCTACTGTCACTGCCCTAATAATCCACATGCAGTCGGACCGGCAGGTTCAGAAGACCAGGGAAGAACAGTAAAGCTGTGACTTCACAGCAGGACGCTGGACATGTCCAAAGAGCTCTTTGAAAAATCATATTCCAGGTGATTGATGTTAGCGCTTAGCTCATCTTGAAGCACATGTGTGTGCTTACTCAGCTACTTGCACTGCCGCTAAGACATAACCAAACAGCTTGGATGAATTAAGCAGACTGTGGTCTGAAAATTCAGTCACGAGAAGCTCAGTCACAAGCTTCCCGAAATAGATGATTTATGGAACATAATGGTTCAAAATGAGCTAATATTCTCAGGATGATCACAGCTAAAGTCACGTACAGCACCACCATCAGGCAGCTCTGTCCCTGTTTACACGCAGTGATGTATGACCTGTGTGAATGCATCATATCACGTGGGATCCCTCTTGTTTTCGTCCTTGCACATGTTCTGCTCAGTCCCCTGTGCCATCTTGCACTCACTTGTTGTACATGGAGAGAGTGAGTAAACCAAATTCTTGTGTTTGGCAGTGTGTGAAGTGCATGACACTTGTTTATGCTGAATGAGCCAACAGGCCAGTGGACACAGCCAGAGCAGCCTGTTTCTGCCACGTTATGTAACTCCAAATGATCATCTGACCAGCATGAGGAGAACACCATCTGCACTTATTAAAACACTCATTCCAAAAGAGTTGGGACGTTGTGCACAACAAATAAAACACAATGTGATAATTTGCTAATCATTTTTGAC
This sequence comes from Lutjanus campechanus, assembly GCA_027495735.1. Taxonomy (NCBI): domain Eukaryota; kingdom Metazoa; phylum Chordata; class Actinopteri; order Lutjaniformes; family Lutjanidae; genus Lutjanus; species Lutjanus campechanus. The sequence goes on along the minus strand of JAJHUR010135885.1, from coordinate 6,461 downwards.
ATACAGTCAACTGAAAGGCCAGTGCTAATATATTTAATGTATTACCTCATCAAATTCGTTGATTGTTGGAAATATACACTCACTCTGAACTTGACACGGCAACACGTATCAAAAAGTTGGGTCAGAGACAACAACAGACTGAGAAAGTTGTGTGGAATGCTCAGAAAACACCTGTTTGGAACATTCCACAGGTAACAGGTGACAGTATGATGACTGGGCCATCCTTGAAAGAGTTTTTGAATGTTTGAAGTTTGGATGAATGTTTTCTTACTAAGCAGTAAAAGCTCTGATCTGAACCAACTTAAAGAATACAGTAACTTCGGTATTTTTGAACCTGGGCCCTATTCCCCCATGTATATGTGTGTGTATGATTGATAGGTACAACTCGTTTTAAAATTGGTTCAGTATTGAGGGAGGTGGATGCATCCGGCAGCCACGAAACGAGTTATAACGGTAGATATGAGGGCAAATAAAAAGTTTGTGCATTAAAAGTGCTTTTTTTCACCACAGTCCGGATCAGATCACCAGTGTAATCTCTGTCTGCTTCTCTTACTGCTTGCTGTGTGTGATGACATCTCGCTGGATCTTTGTTTGCTGCCAGAAGAAAACAGAGGAGTCATGCTGAGAGCCGGTCAGAGTGGAGTTAGCTGTCCTGGAGTTCAGTTGAGAGTTTTACTGCAACTATTGAAAACAATGGTTTGCGTTTGTACTTATCCGTATTGCAAGAACAGGATGTCGCGCAACACCCCGTACAGCTTTCATAGGCTGCCTTTGTCGGACAGTAACATGCTGAAGTTGTGGCTAATTGTGCTACAATTGGATGCTAACACTCCTGTCCAGACGCAATCCAAAATGAAACTATCATCAGTTACTGAGGGCCTCTGTCAATCCATTTATGCTGTCACTGTCAGCAGGCAACAGCAGACACTGTGTCCTGAAGGGAACCCCAGGCCCGCAAAAGATCTGTTGAGCATGAACATTTTGACCAAACCCATCAGGAAATCTCATGAGAATTATGCAAATCTTGGGCTTCTTTCTAGACACAACCAGGGGACACCAAGAGTGACTGCTGTGACGTGCCAGTAATGGCGGTGCTGCTAGATGGCTGAACATACAAAGCAGTTGCCGGATTACACCAACAATGACTCTAGCAGGAACCAGTTATAACCAAAAGAGAGCCATCTGATAATTGCAATTACACTGAAAAAGACACCAGAACAGAACCTAACTAAAGGGAAAATTCACCACTTTTGTAGATGTTCAATCAGTGTTGATGGTAAATGTAGTCAACTGAAGCAATAAATTCCTCCCTAATGAAGAACTACAGACTATTCCAGCTTGCCTGGAGGGGCAGTGAATCTGACTTCAACAATTACTTGAACTCAGCTAATGAAAATATCAGACTGTCCATCCTAGACTCTAGAAAAAGAATGAATTTTCTGGACCTCACCATCTCCAAGGGGGAAGACCATCAGCTACACACTACTATCTACAAGAAAACTACAGACCGCAGCACTAATCTACATGCTCATAGTTTTCACCCTCCCTAAATTCCCATATGGTCAATTTTTACGCCTCAGAAGATTCTGTGACCAGGATCAGGACTTCACTGCACAATCCCACATCATGACCGACAAATTCAGAGAAAACCACTATAAACATCACCTCAACTCACAAGCTCACCAGAGAGCTGCAACACAAGACGGAGCTGGTTTATTATACGTCACCACAACTCCAAAGAAGCATTTGAACCGCACTTTTTTTTTACCACCACATACAGCACCCTCCTCACATCAGACAAATTATCAGATTAAACTGGAATCCTCCTATAAAAAAGCCCCTTCCATCAGACACAGACCAGTACGTAGCTACTTACCAGCTGACAACAAGCCTGTTGGCGCCTACAAATGCAGCGACTGCAACCACTGTGACAACATTATATGCTTGCAAACATTCACAGACCTAAAAACTAACCATACCTACCATCAAGGATTTTATTAATTGCAACACCACCTATGTTATCTACCGACTTATGTGTCCCTGTGGATGTTTTTATGCGGGCTACACAAACCAAAGACTGAAGGATCACATCAGTGGACACAAACATGCCATCAAAACAAACTATATGGATTACCCCACAGCCAGACACTTGGACAAATGTCACTCCAGTAATGAAACCCTCCTAAAAGCAATGAAGAAATAGATTTCAAACCTTTTTTGCAAACATTCCTTTTCGCCACTGCAGTTTTCTTTTTCTTTTCTTCTTTTCTTAAAAACAAATATTTCACTCGGGTCATGTGACGGAACTCCTGGAAGCACCCGCTTTACTACAGCACACCTGTGCACAATCCTACACATGCCCTGATGAAGGCCACTGAGCTGAAACGTGTTGGCGTTTTTCCCTTTCCTCCCTGTACAAGAGTGCCTTGGACCAGCCAGGCAGACCACTTCACCACTGTTTGGGTAAGCTGGCTCATTTTTTTGCATTTTCATTTCAGCTTCAATTGGGATAATTGATTAATCAGTTTGAGTAATTTCTTCAGAAAGAAGGCAAAATTCTCTGATTTCAGCTTCTTAAATGTGAATATTTTCTGGTTTCTTTAGTCTTGCGTGGCATTAAACTGAATATCTTTGGACTGAGGGCCAAACAAGACATTTTCGGACATCATTTTGGACTTTGAAAAAGTCTGATCAACATTTTTCACCATTTTTTGACATTTTAATGACAAAACAGCTAATTGACTAATCTAGAAAACAATGAGCAGATTAACTGATGAAGCAAAAATCAGTAGTTGCAGCCCTAGTTGCCTGGCAGAGATCTGCACTCTACTGAGTGACCTCTTCTAGTTGTACAATGCTCTGTAATGTGTCTCCCACCAAGACTATTTGTCTTATCTCTAGAGACCACAGCGTCTTCTTTTTTAGGCTTTAATTGGGTGTTTTTCTCACTATGACGCATGACACATTCTGATAATCTCGTAGCAATTCATCATGATGGGAAATGTTTAATACATGACAGGCTTGTGTGTCATAATGGGAAAAGTATTTCTTAATAAAAATGTATTTAGAAGAAAACAGAATGTTGTCATGATAACAACAAAATGAGATTTTTTTTTTTAATGATGACAGAAACCAAACACTGACCCTGAGGCAACACTACTTCCAGCCAAAGATTCCTATGTAAAAGCTCAGACACATGCTTCCTCCCAAAAATGATTCACTGATGTCATGTGTATGTAGTGTCTGCAGCACGAGACACTCCTGGCACAGAGAGATGCTTTTGTAATTAACATACGGTGAATTCAAAACCTTTCCTTCCTTTACTGCACAATCCCCTACGGTCAGTCCAGCGACAAGCACTTAATAACTCTGTCGCTCTATAAAGGTAAATACTAAAAGCGGTGTGAATTGTAATTATACAGAATTGCGTGATAAGTGGGAGAGAGAAACAGAGAGACGGAGAGAATAGCAGTGACTATGGTAACCACCACAAACAAATCCCACCATGTGGCTGGCCAGCCAGCGAGACATGAGTCTATGGAAAAAGATCAATGTGTTGAGTCCCTGAGGACGCTGCTGTGGAATGGCTGACATGTTGCTGCTGTTAGACTGCTATTAGCTGCATCGTTAACTTGCTCATGGGACATTTTAGTCAGCCGTTAGACTTTAAGCTCATGTAAAGAATTAACTGGCCTAACCGGCTATGAATCATATAAGCTTATTTATCTGAAAATAATGTAATATAGCTTCAGTCAGCCAGGTTCCCTGATGATTTTTGTGTTGTATAATGAAGTCACGGCATGTTGAAAGACTGACACAAAACGACAAATTCCCTCATCTGTGGGTTTCCTCTGTCTGTCAGGATGAAAAATCCTTATGGAGCAAACTACACTAAATGAAAACACAACTCTAATGTATAACCCTCACAAGGCATCAACAAGAGCAAACCAGTGCTTTTGGTAAATGAGCAGTTGATGGTTAACACATTTAATGACTATATACAAACTGAAGAGGTTTACATGAAAACGACTGACTCCATCTTGACCCAATTAGAGTAACACTCCACCTATACGTCTAGCTGTGTCTCAATCCACATACTTCTGTACTTACACTTCCTGTTTTGAGTGCACGTGTGTCCACATTGACATCTACAACCAAATGAAGACGCCATCTTGTCTACACAGCTGCAGAGGCAGGGCTACCAAACAACCAAACCAACCAAAGTTGTGATCATGGCGGCCCAGACAGCCAAGGAAGCAGCAGCAGTGACCACAGTGGCCACAGTGAACACTAAATTATACAGGTATCAGTCATGTATGTATTTTTATCAGTAAGTACCACTATACTGTTGTTACATTTATTTGGTTAAGTTTGTAAAGATTTGGTACCACAAATTAAATATAAATCAACACATTGTTGCATTTTCAGCCAGTAGAGAGGGAGGAAGGGAGGGCCGGGTTGTTTGTCAATGGTGATTATAGCGTATTTTTAACCTCCCCTGAAACAGAGGGCAAACAAAAGCAAATGAAATTAAAAGGGCATTCATGAATGAGTCAAATTGAACACAAATGAATAAACAAGCTGGTAGATGTTTTGACAGGTGACAGTCAAGCTCCACGCAGCTTCAGTTCACCCACAAAGAAGAAGAAGCTGCGATCAGCATTTCCAATCAGGGCTCAACGGCTGTCCTCAATTTGAGACAGACCTGCCCTGTGGAGATTCACACACTATGTAAGTGAGTACACAGTGTGGAACA